>CM034351.1:64191467-64214336 GCA_019925275.1 Mytilus edulis | reverse complement strand
TTGTTAAGTTTTAAGTTTTATGTTTTACATCAACCAAATTCTATGAAACTTATACGCGATACTTTTTACCACAAAACTCAGATCAAGTACAAATTTGGGAAGGTCACTTTTACTATTCTTCAGTTATGTCCCTTTATAACTTTACATGATATGCAATTGCATCATCTGTGTCTTATGGGCACATTCCCCATTTATTTAACTGGAGATGTTGAATAAAAAAATTGACCACAAAACTGTCAAATCAACTCTGCGATATTCTGTTTAGTTGAAAATTATGTGTTTGTATTTATATATCAGAAGAATAGAAAAGACTAAAAGTCTTTATTACATGATTTAACTTAAGATTCTTCTTTGATTTTTGCCTACTTACTTGATTCTTTCAAAAACCCATGTAAATCAAATTTAAAAGTAGTAATTCTACAATTAATATCAAATGTATTTACTTTCAGACATCCACACCCCAGTATATTATCCAATTGTTTAAAATGTCCTATAGTACCACCGAAAGATTTACCTGTAGATCTACATATTAAAGCATTTGTGGGTTATAAATCCAGGTAAGTGTATTACATGTATAGAAAGAATATGTGGTATGATTGCCAATGAGACAACTCTCCACAAGAGACTAAATGGCACAGAAATTAAAACAACTAAATAGTCACATATGACATCTGAAAACAGTATATCTCTCAATCTGAATTAAAGTATGAAATATGAAAAAATATATTATGATTGCTAATGAGTCACCCACCCACCAGAGTCCAAATAACAAGGATTAAAGCAGCTACAGGTCACTGTATGGTCTTCATAATGTATAGACAGCTATAAAAGGCACTGACATGACAAAAATGGTAAACAATTTAGAAAAAGAACAGCCTGATTAATAACAAAGCAATAAGCTAAAAGCAAATATTGTACAGAAAGCAACCAACAACAGCCACTGTGTTGGTCATTAGAATACGTTTGGGAAACAATACACCTTATCGCTATTCCCGGCTGACCCGTCCGCTTGAACTTTTGACGTCAACAACAATCACTTTTCCATTGTGGCGTCAGACATTTTGTTTTATGACGTCAAAATTTTACGGGAACCTGTGTGATTTCCAGCAATGGCGGACAAATAGCGATAAGGTGTATTGTCCATGTTTATTTTTACATCCTGTTAAGTTTCTTGATTGTCCTTAAACTAAATGTGGTAAACACTCTGTATTATTTTCAGGGAGATTACAGTATGCTCTCTTTATATTTAAATTATTTTCCCAATTTTGTGAGCACTGCTCATAAATTAGTGTGAATTTTTAATCAATTCATACAGTTACTAAGTTTTCTATTTTATTTTTTAAAAATTCAACATAATCCAGCAGAATGAAACATCAAGTAACACGTTCATTAAATATATGTTTTATGCTTTGTATCATGTAAATCAATTTTCTTCTTGTTTCAGTGGACAATACCATGTATTTGAATTGACACGACAATTGCCAAGATTTTCTATGTATGCTTTATGTAAACCTGATATTCCAGAACCTAAGAGTTCTGTCACTTATCAAGTCAATGATAGAGTTCAAAGGGTATGTGTATTTGCTACCTGAACTCAAAAGTGTGTTTGGGGTGGGGGGCGTATAACACTACCTTTTTCAAACTATGTTGATGTCTTTTTATAAGATTATAAGAGAAGATTTGAGATTAACGTATTCTATTTTATTCTATTTGTGAAAGAAAATAAAGTCAGTCGGTTAACTGCATGATTCTATCAGTTTTTTGTTTTTTTAAGTTTTCAATTTATTAAACATTCATACAACAGTCATAAACAAAAGGTTCGAGAAAACAAACATATAAAACCTTACTTTTGTTTTTTTGGGATACGATTGCTTTCAAGCAATCTGTAGACTTATACCAGTGGCTCAGGACAATGCCCTCACGTCAACCGTTTTATTCTAAACATTAAGGACCGTCTCAGATTCTTATGATTGTCTTGGTTTAAAAGGTAAAAACAAACAAAGGGATTGAACTTAAACAACTTTCCTATAATGTTCTTTTCATAATCTTCATGTTTGATATTTCCCTTGACTTATATGCGTGTTTTTAACAACACGGAAAATCAGAATCAAGCAGAGTTCTCTGAATTCCGATGAATCTATTTCTGTCATATAAGAACTGAAGTGGAGTTTTACTTATATGTCACCGTTATTAAACTGATATTTGATATTGTACTTCCATAAAAAATAGAGAACCATTTAGGTTTAATATACGTTCTTACTACAGGGTTTGTTTAGGTTATTATGTGCATGCGTATAGTTTTCTTGACTTCAAGGGGTACTAGGTTAAATGGTTGCTCTGGATTCCCCACTCGATTGATTAATTTATAACTCATGGGATCCTTTCTATGTATGTCTGCTATTGAGGTTATTGTTGTTGCATAATTTTAAATCATATGCATCATTTAAATTAAAATAAATTAGTCCACATCGTTAAGATTTATTTTCAACACCCCTTCAAGCGAAATGGAGTCTTCCATATTATCGTTTCGAGTTGTCTCCCTTCCGGAAGTCACTTCCGTGAATTCTCAACCAAAACATTACGTTGAGAAAAATTAACTCGTTCTGTCGATAAACGTCGTATTGTATTAAAAACGATCCCAATTTAAACCGAGGAATGTGTACGGGAAGGAGTCATGATCACTGACCCAAAGGAAATTAAATATTTAAAGAGTTAGGAATGGGGTTCCTCCTAGAATTAACGTAGGAAAATAGGTGATAATATACGAAGTGAAATACTTCTCTCACTCTGAGTCTCAGTGACTGCTGTGGAAAGTAAACTTGGAATTGATAGTACAAAAATAAAACACAATAGGCCTAAGTACATTGTTCATACACTTTTAACCGGGATTGGCTATTTTGTTACTATTCAGATTACGTAAATTACATTTTACATGTGCAGTTGAATTAGTTTTGAAAATAATATTATCCAGCTACATGTATACATGTGTCAATGAAAACAATGGCAATCGTATCCCTCAGAGCAATCTGCTCTTTGATTATTTTTTATTTCAAAATGAAATAAGAAGATGTGGTATAATTGCAAATGAGACAATTCTCCACCAGAGATCAAATGCAAGCTATCAAATAAAGATTAAATATGAGCAAAACTCATACTGTATAGTAAGCTATAAAAAGCCCCTAAAATAACAAATGTAAAACAATTCAAATGAGAAAACTAATATGATATACAGCAACAAACAGCAGCAACTGAATTTCAGGATTCTGACATTGGACAAGCACATACAGAATGTTCTTTTATAGAATTTGACATCTACCCTATGGTTAAAAAAGTTAAGTGTATAAATGTACAATAGAAAATTAGTTCCTCATTAAAATTAGTTACAAATCAAACACACCTGATCATGTTGTTCTTCAAGTACAGTTAAAAATTCAAATTTAACATTATCTCATGATTAAATAATTTATTTTTATAGGTATTGTTATGGATAAACCAAAGTTTTCTCTTACAAGATGATATATCCTGTGAAGGGAATTTAAATGTAGCATTTATGTCATTACGAGGGTCGGGTCCTGTTATTATACAAATGGAGACTAGTGGTCAGGTAAGCTTATACAGAGGAT
Organism: Mytilus edulis; assembly: GCA_019925275.1. Classification (NCBI taxonomy): domain Eukaryota; kingdom Metazoa; phylum Mollusca; class Bivalvia; order Mytilida; family Mytilidae; genus Mytilus; species Mytilus edulis. Next base: position 64,210,713 of record CM034351.1, on the reverse strand, counting down.
TATTTATTGATCAGATCTAGAGCTAATTTAGATAAAAGCATATATATAGACCATTTAATTCTAAAACCTATTCTATAAAATAAAAATATTGCCAAAGAATATAATATTTTGAAAGCAGAACTAATTTTAAGTGCCAAATTTCTGTGGATTTCCTTGAGGAAGAGTTATTAGACTAGACAATAGATCATCAAAACTGTATCATATTGAGTATGGCAAAGGTGAATGTCGCCGCCGACAGAATGTAGGATAGCTATGACACAAATGTGTGAGTACAAATATACACATGATTTTCACTGTTTTCAGGTTGTAATCAAAACAGATGATATGGACATGGCAGGTGATGTATTACAAGCAATGGCTTCTTTCCTGAATATTGATGATTTACAGTCCACAGCTGATTTCCCAGAGGAAATGGAAAAACTTAGAGAATTGCTGGTCAAGGTATTGGTTATGTTTTATTGATAATTAAAAAAGTCAAACTCATATTCATTTACATTCACAGAAACAGCAACAAAACATTTGTAAATTCTTCATTACAACCATTCTCTAAACCAAATTAAGCTGACCAATTATACTTCACTCACTGAATTTTCTCTTTCTAACATTGTCTAATCCAAAAAGTGCTTTGATAATAATTGTTAAGTAATTTATAACTGAGGGAAAATATTGGAAATGGTATTATTCAATTCAATGACAAGAGTTATAATCTGTCAAAGAAAACTATTCTATGAATTAGTGAATATCATTTTAAATTTGAGAAAAGATAAATGGTATGAAAAGATTGAAAAGGATTTGAAAGAAAGCGCCATAAAAACAGCAGTGATTTAGTGTAATTGACTTTAGAATACTGTAAACCAACTAATTTTCGTAAACAATTTATAATAAATTTAGCGACTTTTCATGTAGAAAAATAATGTAATAAATTTAGCGACTTTGCATGTAGAAAAATAATGTAATAAATTTAGCGACTTTGCATGTAGAAAAATAATGCAAATATAAATCATTGCAAAAATTTAAAATTAGATATTTTTTATCTAAGTCCACGAAGTTACTCTGAAAATCATGAAATTGCTGCAAAGTGGGCCAGAAAGTGCTAAACTTAGAATAAAATATCTGCTAAAATAAGTTGGTTTACAGTACTGTTTAGTGTTGTTCAGGATGGATGTGGTCTCAATAAGAATACCTCAAATATTTGATGTATTTTTTATATACAGTACTCACTGTTACCAACAATGTATCTTATCTCTGACCTAAATGTATGTATTAGTTTTATTTTGAAAAAAACATTGTTTTCTTTATAGGTTGATGAATTCCATGTAGTTCGACAAAAGTTAACAGCAGAAATGGCTGACCATTCCAATTTAATAAGAAGTATGGTGGTGAGAGCTGAAGATGCCAGACTTATGGGAGACATGTAAGGCTTAAGATTCAGTATAAGTACAAACTTTTACAAGAATGGCTAGGATATGTTCACATATCTATATGACTCCGCCTTTTGAAAATTTTGATTCTTCATACACACTAATTATTTGCTAACTTGAGTCAGGAACATTACTTTTCCATAGGACTTAGCTGGTTTCATCATTATCAATAAAAGGTCAACACCGATTGTTGTATGACTACAGGGGAATGAAATTACAAGATTTACTTTGCATGTGGAATATTGATTTAATATTAATTCATTGGAAATCATGGTATTACTTTGCAACTATAAATGTCTTTTAAAATACATGTAATATTCTTTTATATAATTTCAGGAAGAACATGCGTAAAGGATATTTAGAATTATACAATTTGAATAGAGACTTAATAAATGGATATAAAATTAGATGTAGTAACCATACGGAGTTATTAGCCTCACTAAAGATTGTTAATCAAATAATACAGAAATCTGGCAGGCTCAGAGGTATATTGAAATCTATGGTCTTTTATGGAAGCATGAAAATCATGCAGGTTTTGAATTTTAATATCTTTCTTGATTGTCCAAGCTTATTATTCAGTTTCAGAGATTGTTTTGCCATGTTGACCATATACAACAGAAATCTACCTCCAACTTTTTTGTTAAATCAAACTTATTGTGAAAAAGCAAATTTAAACAAAATATATTTGTAGCTTCTAAGTTTAACTTTCGATATGAAAAAGAAGATGTGGTATGGTTACCAAAGAGACAACACTTTTAAGGTTTCTAAATGGCATTTAACATGTTTATAAAATAATGATATTAATATCATGAATCTGATGAAGGTTAAAAATTAAATTGAATGGTTACATTATGTTATTAGGAAATTCACTAGTGCTTCGCCTTTCTCTAATTTAGTTATCAAATAAGAAACTTTGTCGTTTATACTTAATTCTGTTATAAACAAGAAAACTTATTCTTTACAATAGAATTAGTTTTCTTTTGTTTTAATTGGTAGCTTTAGTTGATTATTGACCCTAAAAAAAGAAATTTTCCATAGGTGACCATGAGAAAAAAAAATTGTGGGTCATGTTAACTTAAATTGAAATTTCTGATGGAAATCTAAAATGAAAGGAAGTGAAATTTTTAGGTAAACAGAACAACATTTAATGGATATAAAACAATTTGATACTGTCTTTGTAACCTCACCAAATGATTGTTTACCCTTAGAAATGTAATATTTACCAATTCATTTACTGCAATTTTAAAGCTTGTCTGTCCTTAAGAGTATTTACTATTCTTTCAAATTGAATTCAGAGATAATCTGAGATGTGACATAAAACCCAAATGGGAATATTTCTGATTATGCAGGCTTCTTTAGATTTCTTTGTCCTATATTATTAAAGTAGTCTCGGTTGCTGAGTGGTCTAATCAGTTCATTAACTGTAATCACTAGCCACTGAGGTTGTGAGTTCAAACCTATCTTGTGGGTGCACTAGACTCCAATCTTGATTGGCTCGAGATGAAATCAGATAAACAAATGACTCTTGCAAGAATATTATTTAATATTTGTATTGTTTTGGTTATAAAACTAGTTACTTGTTTAGGGTGCTTAGGAATGCATGCAACAATATGCTATGGTTAAATAAGAATGTATACTAATATATTATTTCTATTTCTTTTCAGTTGGTAAATACAAGACACAAGTGATATCAGCATGTAGACAAGCGATCAAAAGTAACAATGTCAGCTCACTTTTTAAAATTATAAAAACAGGTTCCTAGTGATATATCACAAAGTGTACAGTCAAAGTCATTTATATGAGATACTTAAAGAAAGACACATAAACAGTGCTAGTCAAAACAACTCTAATGGCACTGAAGATGCTTGGAGTGTACTAAAATCATCTTAGACAAAAACAAAATATTTTTTTAATAACGGGTTACTGGGGATTCATTTATTTTCGTGGGTACCAATTTCCGTGGATTGAGGAAAAATTACATTTCCGTGCAGATTTAATTTTGTGGTTTTGTTAAAGTCTGCATACAAGTCTATGGAAAATTTGTAATTAGTTGAACATTTAAATTCATGGTGTACCTATACCCACAAAATCCAGGAAAATTGGTATTCAACGAAAATAATAATGTTTCAGGATTTTTACTATAATTCTAAATAAGTGTTTTATTAAGGGATACTATATAAAGTTCTTAAAAGATTTTTCAGGTACTGTAATTTTCAAATTATTGCTATGTTTTTATTAATGTGGAAAATGTGATGATAATTCAAACTTACATGTAGTGAATTTTCTTCATAAAAGTTTTGCAATCGCAATGATTAGATTTCACATAATTACAAGTTGTCAATAATACCGTCATAAATACATATACATATCAAAATAAAAATAAGGCGATGTGGAATGCATATATTTATTTATAAACTTACAGAAATGTAAATCAAGGTTTTCAAAATTAAAATAATGAAAAGAAGTGCTATTTTTATATGATATACATGTAGTTACAAATTGCCTCTCAAAATGATATCCGTCCATTTTTTACATGTACGTTGTGGTCAAACCACTCTGAAGGAACTACAGATTTAAGAAGACTTTTATTTTTATGTTTCAATAAAATAAGAAAATGTGTATGTTTTGTTTGCAAATATTATGAGATTGTGTTTACCATTATTTAATTTATATTTTGTGTCAATAAACTAAAAATTCATAAAAGTATTGATTGAACTTGTTACATATTTATTATTAAGGATGTTCTCTGCTCAGTTTTAGAATAAATAACTTTTCATAAAACTAGTATGTATTGATAGGGAATAAATTGAGGAATCAAAAAAGCAGTAAAAATATAGGGGTCAATGTGCTTGTTTTCGAGATATTAGCCATTGAAAATGTTCTCTCTTGATTTTTCATAGCTTTATCATTGACCAGTTAAAGTTCTCTAATAAAGTTCTCTAATACTATTAAAAAATAAATAAAATTTTATAAGACTTTTACAAATGACTTATAATTATACATGTGAAAGATTTATAAAAAGAAAAATGGGGGTTCATGGGGAAATTTTGTTAAGGCATTCAAATGGATAAAACCAGAGGATTCCGAAAGTCTGACAAAAATTCCAAAACATGACAAGCAGACATCCTTAAGATGTTTTGTCTTACTCTTTATCATCCCATTTCTTATGTGAAATCCTAGAATTTTTTCACCAAAATAATGCAGATATTATAGTTTGCCTTTGGTGCATCAAATTTTCAGAAAAGGGTGTACTTAGCATGCTTAGGTGAAATTTAAGATAATCTAATATTTGAAATTAATACTAAAAGTCAGAAGACCATTAATTAAGGAATATAATAAGCTAAAAATATCAATAGGTTATGGAGCTCCTTTTTGAGATATTAATGTTTGTTGAAATAGCGGGAAAAGACTGACTCAGAATTTTACTTAATATTCAAATTGGTATGATTTGGGTTCATCTGGAAAGAAAAAAAATCTAGAATCTACTTTAATTTTGGTAAATGACCTTTTGTGTTTTTCAAAGTCTTATATGAAAAGGAAAATGTGTGTTATGGGGCAAAAAAAGAGTCGCAACATTGACAACATTCATAAGGTTAACATGAATTTTTCAAAAACATGAGTTCATATACATTTGTACTTAATAACAAAGGACTATTTAGTTAGTTTGGGGTGTTTAACATCTTGCTCAACAACAAAAATCATGCTTTGAGTTGACACTAAGAATGGATCAATGAAAGTCCACTTAAATATCTTATTTGACCATGGGCTTTTTTATTTAAATATACCTGAGGGATGGGGCACACCTGTATTTCTCAAATTCCCACATATAGAAAATAACATGCATAATATAGAAATTGGTTCACATTTCACCCACCTTACTTAAAATCTAATTCCCAGCCCTCCCCCTTTTTCAGGTAGTAACTTGAATTTAAAAGCCCTTAATTATTATCTGTGATAATTTATATGATTTCATTTGTATTTTATATGTACTTGAACATTTGTATTTTATTTCTAATAATTGTGTTTAAGATATTGAAAGAAAATTTGATTTTTTCATTATTTGTTTTTAGTTTTGTTTCTTGTTAAATATTGTAAACATCAAAATGTATATATGTGCTACAGCTGCTTTTGCTGTTATTAATCTCAGTTTGGGTTTTGAAAGACAAAGTGTGTTACAACTTTAAAAAAAAATTAGAATAATCAGAAATATAAATAATTTTTAAGTATAAACATGATAAAGGACAAAATCATCTTCAAGGTGTTTACTTTTTTAACCATCAAACAGGAATTTTAAATTTTGAAATATACTTAAAACTCCAGTCTGTGTGCATCATCATGATCATCATGTAGAAATTAAAAGATAAAGAAAGATACGTTAAGGCCACATTTCTGGCTCCTTGAATTCAAAAATCAAAAAGTGTTATAGACCACAAAACAACATTGTTCAGGTGTTGATAAAACAAGTTTGACAGTATTTATAATATAATTATGATAACAATATGCAGCAAATACTAAGGTATTTTAGGTCTGAAACATAAAATGTATCCTCTTTATAACCATATAAATTTATGGTTTGTTGTTAAGTCTGTTGCAGGTCTGTTGTTGATAATGGTAAAACAAACATATTTGTTACCTATATTTATAGATTCCTTTTATTATGGTCAGGAAGGTTGTATCTGAAATAAATAAATTCATAAAACATCACTTGTCTGTTATATAATAACAAGATGTGATATAACTGCCAGAGAGAAAGATATCCATCAGAAACCAAATGCTGTACTTGAAATTGAACAATAGGTTCATGAAAAGCCTTCGACAATGAGAAAAATCCATATCCTATTGAAAGCTTAGCTTGGTCCTGTAATGACACAATGTAAAACAATTTAAACAAGAAAACCAACAGTTTGATTTATGTACAAAACAAAAAAATGAAGAAACAAATATAAACGACAGCAACCAACCACTACCACTGAATTCAACTAAGGCATATATAGTATGTTGTGAGGTTAAACATGTTTGCAACCATCAAAACCCTGACCTGGAATAGTGGTGTTGAATTCCCGTTTGAATGGTTTTATTTGAAGACCATACTTTGACTTATTATGGTTTACTTTTATAAATTGGGACTTGGATGGAGAATTGTCTCATTGGTACTCATACCACATTTTCTTATATCTAATTGCAGCTGGACATAAAACAAACAACAAAAATCCCTTGAAAAAGGATAGAGAGAGTTGTCTCATTGGCACACATACCACATCTTCCTATATCTATTGAACATAATTGTTTATATATTGTCAAAAATATTTTGTTTTGCTTCAGTGGTGTCTTTAGTTGCCGCAACCAAATGTTATGAAACTTACACACAACGCTTATTACCACAAAGTTCAGATCAGGATTGAATTTTGGCAGCAACCATTTTAAAGTTCTAGAGTTATGCCCCTTTTCAAATGGAAACAAATCTGAATTTTTCATTTCTATTCTCTTACTTCAGTTTGCCTCAACCAAATGTTATGAAACTTAAACATAATGCTTATCATCACAAAACTTAGATCAATTACCAATTTTGATAGTGACACTTTTACAGTTCTTATGTCCCTTGATAATGTTATACACAAGCAGGGGCATCAGCTGTGTCCATGGGGACACATTCTCCATCTATTTTTCTTTATTGTCACTTTTATGATATCTTTAACATTTTGTAAGCTAATTCATTGTAATAGTTATGAGTGGAATCAAAAAGGGCTAGAAGATTTAAACAAGAGGCTCTCAAGTGCCTGAATCGCTCACCTGTAATTTTTTGCTTAAATCTTTCATCAATGATTATTTTTGCTTTTTACCCATATGTTCCATTGAAGCCATAGAGTCTTGTATGTTTCTTGAAGTACAAGGAAATGAAATACAAAATTTATACTAGATTCATTTGAGAAGTTGAAAAACATAAAAGAAACTTGTGTAAAATTGTCCTTAAAGGGCAATATCTCCTTAAGGGGTCAATTGACAATTTTTGGTCATTTAACTTTTTTGTAGATTTTACTTTGTAGAACATTTTTGCTGTTTACAGTTTATCTTTATCTTCAATAATATTCAAGATAATAACCAAAAACTGCAAAATTTCCTTAAAACAATCAATTTAGTGGCAGCAACCCAAAAATGGGTTGTTCGTTTCGTCTGAAAATTTCAGGGCTATATTAGGTGTAATACCACCATTGATTTTCCCATATAAGAAAATAACCATCATTGGAAGTTAACCAATCAAATGTCTCCCCTTATTTTATCTGTATACAAGGTTTAGTCACCATGTAACCTCAAGATTACAAAATTTTCTATAGAAATCCCAAATAAAAAATAATGGTGTTTTGAAATACCCAAGGCATATGTTTATGACACAGAAATGTTTTTACTGCAATAAAATGTAGGATTAATAGCCTACAACTGTCAAATTCAAGGGAATATTTTTTAAGACCTACTTTCGTAAACAACTGGATGTGATGTACCATGATTTGGTGGTATAACACCTGATAGATCTTCAATTTAACACTTTTGCCCTTAATAAATTTGCTCTAAATGCTTTAGTTTCTGAGATATAAGCCAAAAACTGCATTTCACCCTTATGTTCTATTTTTAGCCATGGTGGCCATGTTTGTTGATGGATAAAAAATTCAGATATACTTCATAAACTAGATTCCTAAATGAACATTCATTCAAAATTAAGAAGTTTCTGAGGAGAAGATTTTTAAATGTAAGCAAACTTGATGAACAAATTGTGTAAAATTGTCTTTAAAGGGCAATAACTCCTTAAGGGGTCAATTGACAATTTTGGTCATATAAAACTTTTTTGTAGATATTACTTTGCTGAACATTATTGCTGTTTACAGTTTATATCTATCTATAATAAATATTCAAGATAATAACAAAAAACTGTAAAATTTTCTTAAAACTACCAATTTAGTGGCAGCAACCCAACAATGAGTTGATCGTCTGAAAATTTCAGGGCTGATAGATTTTGACCAATTGAACAATTTTAACCCCTAAAGATTTGCTCTAAAAGTTTTTGAGATATAAGCCAAAAACTGCATTTGACCCCTATGTTTTATTTTTAGCCATGGCGGCCATGTTTGTCCATGGATCAAAACTTTGGATACAATTTATAAACTAAATACCCTAAGGAACATTTAGTTATATAAATGAACTTAGTGTAAACAGATTATAAAATATGATACTAAAAAAATGTATATGATCCTTAGTTTGCTTGCAGTGTTTTGAGGACAGATGTTTTGTCATGATTCTTTTGACCCTTGTGTTGTCTGCTTTTCTCTTGTAGTTGCTACCTTGGTCTCTTCTCCCCCGTTTCTTTTTTTTACCAAGAATACAGGGTAAACATCCAAACATGAATAGTATTAAAATGATTATGATACTTTTTTCTACCAGAATTTCTTTCTTGGATGATATCTTTGTGAAAAGAAATTAATGTTAGGGTTAGCTATTTCCATCAGTTATTCACTGTTTTGAACACAAACTTTGTCAAAAAACTTATTGTCTCAAAAACAATCAGGTCGATTTTAATCAAGTTTGGTAACACTTATCACCAGAAGGACATCTGTTATCACTAATGCATCAAATTTCAAAATAATATCTGATTTTTTTTCTTTTGACAAAACAACATGGCTGTCAACATTTTAAATTGACCGTAGAAATAGAAGAGTCAACATTGAAGAGTATTTACTTAGTATATCATTCGGCAATGGGCAAGTTAGTTGTTATTTATTCAGTTGTCTCAACACCTAGTGCTAACTTTTCTTATAAGATCTGATTTATAACAAAAACTAATGCCAAAATAAGGATATTTGATGAACATAGAATGAAATTCAAAACAGTGTGGCTGTGGCCATTGATTGACACATTAAATTCATCCATTGACTGGGACAATTTAGGTGAACGTTTGTATGTAACGACCACTGATCACTATGTACTTTTTAAAGACACTTAAACTATGGGGTCACCAAAGGTTATAAACACCTCAATAAAGTAATTCGAAAAAATTAATCAGAAATAACACGATGTTTTGATTTATACCAATTATATAAATCAAAACATAAAGGTTATTCCTGATTATTTTTTCGAATTGCTCTATAATTAAAGGCGTTAAGAAACCTTTGGTGACCCCACAGTTTAAATGTCTATCGTAGGTACGTCGTGAACAGTGGTCGTTACAGACAAACGTTCACGTAAATTGTCCCAGTCAATGGATAAATTTAATGTGTAAATCAATGGCCACAGCCACACTGTTTTGAATTTCATACTATGTGAATGTGATTAGTCCCCTGAGTCAATGTTCATTGACGTAATTTCCTTATCTGGTCGTAAATGTATAAAAGTGAAGATTATTGTATGATTTTTAATGAGATAACTTTCCACCAGATTCCAAATGACGTTGATGTAAGCAAATATAGGTCACTGTACATCCTTACTATGTTGTCTATGAAGGTTCTTTTGATGGATCCTTGATATATGCCATGCATTTGGTGTACAAAAAAATATTTTGAGCTGAGTATAAATATGAGGATTCTTTATTCTTTTAGACATGTTTCGGTGTTCTCCCCAGATTTTTCAAATAGCACCTTGGGAATTAACATAGCACTGATTTTGCCAAAAGTAACTTTGTACTTGTTTGGCTTTAAAAATATTTTGATATGAGCGTCACTAATGAGTCTTATGTAGACGAAACGCGCGTCTGGCGTACTAAATTATAATCCTGGTACCTTTGATAACTATATAGCACAATGTTCCCTTGTTCCCTATACATTCTATTATAAAATCATCCATAATAGCACCATGATAGAAAATATAGCACCAGGGTACTATAGTGCTTTAAAGCCCGTGGGAGAACTGTTGACCTTTACATATCTAAAGTTTTGTTGCACCAGCCAACAAGCTTTTCAGTTCTAAGCAGACTAATTTATGGAAATATATTTATCAGTCCTGCTCCTGTTATAAGAGATCAAATCCTCTGTTACTCCCTGTACACCCTGTCAAAAGAATCAAAATAGTTCCTGATACAGTTTCCTTACAATGCTTTGAAATTAATAAAGACATTTCAAATTATGTATTCATTTCTCTTTTAGAATGATCTTTTTCAAACTAATAAAATTATCAACTCTATTGAACAATAAATGTTAATTTTTGTTCTGCGTTTTTGACGTTCTAATATATTCTCCTCATTTAATTTAACCATTGAGATGCGCTTATAATGGCTAGGTCAAGTTGCTGTTGCTATATATATGTCATTCTAAAATTAATAATCTAAACTCTAACATTATACATTGGTTATAGGCAGAATACAATACCATTTTTAAATAACTGTGGTTGTTACTAAATCTATAATATACAAGTAACAGGAGCTTTTGATACCAATATTTATAAATCTTTTATCTTTTTTATATTTCTTTCAGCCTGTTTGATTTTGTCTCGTCGCGATAAAATTAATATGGAGAAGTTTTTCTGGTATCGATAAATCATTGATATACGACACATTGATGTTATTCCATTAGCATCCAAAACACTTTAAATTCTGGCAGAATATGATATTAGTTTCTATACAAAAACCACCTTATAGATATGCCTGCAACCTTTATGTTTTGATGACAATTTTCGTTAACTTATTTTATAATTCCTTTACAATCAGAGGAACGGAGAGAAGTGAACAGAAGGCAATTCCTCGTGAACATTGTCTCTGACCCGCTCTATATTTCTTGAAATCTGTTAAATTAAAATTCTCAAAAATATATGTAACAGTTATAAGTTTTGGGGCTATTACACCCACATTTTCTATTAGTCATAAAGACGATACATTGCAACAATCAAGTGGATATATTGCACCAGATTTTCTGCTTGCTTGCCAAAAAATGGTGAAACTGACGAACAATTGATTCCACCATCCAAGCCATATATGCTCCCTCTTGAACCCCATTCATAATTATGTCCATCCAAACGTGTAAAGTACCTTTATATGTGTTCATCTTATGTTTGAAAGCATACTGGTAATTGACCATAAAGTATCGTCGATATGCAATTAACATCTTAAACCGGACACTCTTATCCAGATATGTATGTCCCATTTCTGACCTAATGCATCTTAATTGAGACAAAAATAGACTGATGCTTTCCTTTCATTCATAAATCTGAATGTTCATTCATCAAAGACATGAAAGAAAAACAGTTAGTATTTTTGTCTATTCCTAGTTCATTAAGCCAGATTTTACGATTTGTTTTAAGCCATGAGAGATATAGAGACTGATCCTAAATCGATTGTTTCGTATAATGTGCGTAATAATGAATTATGGGACTCTGTAATTGAATTTAACACAATCTAGACGGAATAAATTGTTGCTCTTTTTTAAATCGATTCACAGATCATTTTAAACTAATAAAAACATGCGATATTTTGCTATCTTTATATTTAATCATTTTTGATGACGTTTGAATATTTGACCATTCACATTGTTGTAAAGAACCCATATATGATATTCCGCCCAATTATATGACTTCTATGTCACCAATGACATTTACATCTCTGATATCACAATGAAGGCAAGTTTGAACGAAATTGAGAATGGAAATGGGGATTATGTCAAAGAGACAACAACACGACCAAAGAGAAAAGTAACTTTCACTTTATATCTAGCTTTTGGTGGCATCCTTATGCTCAACAGCTCAAGCATTATAGTTTTATACATAGTTGTATGTAAACTGATGTTTGTTTGTTAGTCTCTTTCATTTTGTAGTTGTGTTGTCTATTTCTTTGTTTTGACTCCCAATTTATATGTTTCCCCTTCCATAGTTTTTTTTAATCTTTATTCAAAAATAAGGAGTGGAGATGCCAGGGATCAACCCCGTGATCTTTCACATACAATACGTATTTGAACCACCTCTATATTTTTATGAAGCCTATCATTTCCTTATCAATCTAACTTGACATAAAACGTCTTCCAATATGCATATCAATCGTTGTTACTGATTGCACTGTATACGATTGAACAGAACACGAGGTGCACGTAATTGTATTCTAAAGTGTTCCTCCCAAATGCACTTCATTATATTTAATCCGCTTTATAAAGTTTGTGTTTTGATGTTTGATTGAATAATCAGGTTTTTTTCGCCTTGTTACAAGAAACGTAACCTACTTTATTGATGGATTTTCTAATGGAAATAATCTCATACACAGAGACTATATTGAAACTGGTACATGTTTAGTTCAAAGTTACAAGTTTGGATCTCGAAAGTCGTGAGAAAACAACATTGCTTTATGACGCAAATTGTCGTGGGTTTTATGAATTACAAATATAATTAAATCTTTAACCTAGTAACATACTTTGGGTTTTATCAATTTATGAATGTGAACTTAAATTCATGGATTAAGTTATAAAAAAAAGATTTGATTTAAAGCTGGAAGATTTATTTTTTTTGGAGGTGAGGGAGTAACTGTATTAGTATTTTAATATAATGGTGTATATTTAAACAACGTAAAATAGAAGCTTGTGACATTGTCAAAAACTATGACAGACTAAAACAAGAATGTGTCCTCAGTACACGAATGCCCCACTCGCACTATCATTTTCCATGTTCCATGAAATTGGGGTAAAAACTCTAATTTGGCATTAAAATTAGAAAGATCATATCATAGGGGACATGTGTACTAAGTTTGAAGTCAATTGGACTTAAACTTCATCAAAAACTACCTTGACCAAAAACTTTAACCTGAAGCGGGACAGACGGACGGACGGACAAACGAACGGACAGACGGACGGACAAACGAACGGACGGACGGACGCACAGACCAGAAAACATAATGCCCCTCTACTATCGTAGGTGGGGCATAAAAATAAAAACAACAGTATTACGCCATAAAGTCAAAGATTACATTGACAAGTCATAAGAACAGAAAACTATGTATCACACACACTCCTTAAATTCGTTCTTGCGTCTCTCTATTGCACAAGTAACCAATACTTCCATGCATGAACCTACACGAGTTGTAACAACATAATTCGCTGCCGAATATTACATATTACTGCCGAGCCTTTTAAACAAGAAATAATCACAATAATCTTTACAAAGCATCCTCTAAATGCCTGTTACTTCTTCAGAGCCAACTAAAATTAAACCAGAGAGCTTAAAGACATGAACAAGAACACTAGAACAGTATGTTTTGACATGCAAGTATAATACTACTATAAAACCCATATTAATGGTTCTTGTAGAACATTGACAGATTTGTGTATTGAGGTTGTTTTTGTCACGACTGCATCGGAAGTAGAGGAAAGCGAGACACATGGTTTGTTTTCCCTACAACCGCGACGATGACTTTACGTCGTCAATAATTGTTGCGTTTTCTGCTTGTTTTATATGAACTACTTGTGATAGATCATTTATATTTAATACAGAGTTCCATTACTATCAGTACCAATCAGTTTGACCACGATCTTTATATGCGAGACACATCTCTGTGTCAACAGATAAATATTTTTTTTGTGTTTTTTTTTACGTTTTTTTTTTTAAACCTAGCGTCTGATTTTTTTTTTTACATTTTGCACTTTAGGTTAAAGTTAGGTTTGGTTTTGGCGTCTGTGTTGATCGTTTTTTGGAATGAGTAATACAATATAGTGCAGCTTTTAAAGCCAGACATGCAATTATAAAATGCTATTTGATAAAATTTGTGACAAGTTTATATATCTAATTTAAAATTGAAATTACAAAAAATGTAAATTTTAACGATGAAACAGACTGAAACTTAACAGCTTTTATCATATGCAATCTATATAGCACATTGAAAAATCAAAGCATTTATTTTCCAATCATGACTGGCATTTAATTGAGTTTCATTAACACATAAAAGAAAATTAAACTACTGAAGCTATTTTCTTTAAGATACGACATGAATTCAATTACCAATCCTTTTGGAGTAAATTGTAATATGTTATTTAAGTCTCGGTTATTTTATTGTCACATGGTTACTCCTCCAATATAGTATCCTCTCCCCCTCCCCTCTCCCTCTCCCTGCGTTATTGTGTGTATGTGTTAGTTCATGTTGTGTATCTTTGAAATATTCTATCGATATCCTTCTGTGTAATGATACCTTAGCTGTTAACAAAAATATCACACACATCGTTTAATCTCAGCTTAAAATACAAGTAAGTGTTTTTCAACCATTAGTTTATCCTTATAACTAGTTCCGTAACTACATTTAAAGAAAATTATTATTGCCCCTCCGCGTAAGGGGTTGCTGTGGTTATAGAAATACTGGGCGTCTGTCCGTCTTTCCGTCCGTCGAGCCTTGTTAGCGCTCTCACGGGTACAATTCTTGACAGATTTTTGTAAAACTATGCTATAGGTTAATATCAGAAATATATCGGACAAGTTCTGTAATGGTGAACGATCGACTTTTTTTGAAAGAGTTATGCCCCTTAGAAATATAAGATACGCAACATAATGAAGATTGGACTGAACTGTGTTCCTTTATTAATTTTGTAGTAAGAGCATGGATATGCACATAATTAAAATATATTTTACTAGTATTTTAGACTATTTGCGTGTATTAAATAACCGTGCTTTTGATTGTCCTTTCGATTCAGCTGACAATACTTACTTTTCAACTCGCCACTCAACTGTTATAACTCAATTATACCATCTGATCAAATAGAACTATTCTTTTTTAATCAAGTGTTTCTTTTAAACTCTGATTGCAAGTTTATTATTACTTCTGTTAAGCCGTCTTCTGTAATAAAAAGGCAGTAAATGCACCCCTTTAATATTAGACTGTACTGATTTTACTCCGCATTGTATCCTATAGGTCTTTACATTCTCGTCCTTTTGATCTCGGTGGATAGTTGTGTTGTTGTCAATCATACACATCTCCTTATTCATAATTATTCAACCAGGAACGTGACCATGGACTTTTTTTCCTTCATATTTATTTACAAAACATTTCAATTTATTTTACTAAATATTGGCATACAAGGTAGAAAGGTTATTAAGCTTAAACCTTTTTGTTGTAAACACATAGAATGCCATTTGCTCATGAATTCATGTCCATCATATTTTTGTTATTGAAACGACTGTGGCTTTGCACCACCTTATACAATTTAAAAAGTTAACATAACTGAGTTTTTAACTATACGGTATAGTTTTTGCTCATTGCTCAAGACCGTACTGTGTCTATTTGCTTACGTCTATGTCATGGTCTCCGGTTGAGAGGTGTCGCACTTGCAATTATACCACAACTTCTTATACATCAATGAACCACAAGTTCCTACACTAATCGTAAAATAAGGGGGGGGGGGGAATGGGACCTTTATCTTTTCAAAGTTCTGCAAAATTCGTAATATATATACGTTCATGCAAAAAAAAACTAAATACATGTACATAGACTTTTGAAGTTAACAAAAATGATTTTGAAAAAAAACCAAGACCCATTCCTGTGTTTCAATTCCATCTTGTTTTCTTTGTCTACAATTACTAGGTTTTCAATTTATTGTCTTTTCACTTCTTCTTTACAGGGTTTCTGTTTTCAACAAATGTGTCACTTTATGATACATTTATTATGACTTCGTCCTTGAAAAATATATTTCCCTGCGTATTAAATGTGTAAAAAATAAATCATCAATATTCGTGATAAAGACCTAAAAAATTATTACCGAATTGAAGATTCTGTAAGAAATGATTATAAGATCAAGACAAGAATTGTGGAAATCGATGATGCAAATATCCACGTGTTTGACTAATCATTTTCACTCCTTTATTCAATTATGTTAAATTTGTTTACAAGTTGTCCGTTACCAGTTAATCGGTACGTACAATCTAACACAAATACGAACATCAATTTCGAATGGAATCTGATTTATCAAATTGTTGATTGCAGCAAGTGATAACTGATTTGATAAAGCTCGATGTTTACATCTTCCACGTGTATCATTATTATTCCAATAGCTCTGCAGAGGCGATAGGATTGAATGAAAATCTGCTGATTTCTAAGACGGATTTTTGAAAAGAGAAGCATTACTTTTTATTAATATTTTAAAGGATAATTGTTTAATAATTAATGTGAATATGAGTAGAAGGTGGTTGTCTATTAAACGTAAAGCAAATAATTCGGAAGCCAGCAGCTTAAAGGTGAGGAATACAATTCATTATTTGTATATGATTCTTTAACATTATATTTTTTTTCTCCATCTTAAAATATTAAGATTTTAGGGTTTTTGTTGTTAACATGAACTGATACATATATTTTTCATAACCATTGTTTTACTTTTACGCTTTTATTTTGATTTTTTTTCAAATACGATATACAAGTCTATTGCAAGTACATGTATGGATATTTTTTGCGTATAGTTTAATTCTAATTTAGGAATTAAGTTTACGTAATATTTGATTAAAAACACAAAAACAAACGATAGTAACACCATGCCTCGTTTGATCACTAAACAACTAAACTCACCATGTTGCAATTTCTGTTTTGTGAATTGGACATTTCCAACATTTTCAATATAAGAAATTAAACAAAACCCCTCTAAATTAAAAAAAAAAAATAAAATTTGTGAGATGATTCCTTGACAATAATACCACATATTTTTATTATTCACTAAAGAAGCACATATCTAAACAATAAGTAATGGATAATGTACGCGTATCACGTCTTTTGTTTTCAAACTTTTTTTTAACTTTTCATCGCTTGTAATTTGTTAGTATGTAAGCATCCCTTCACTCATCCGTAGTTTTAAGATGGTCTGCAATTCTCATTATTTAGATAACCAGGTTCTTTGTTCTTTATGTTATTACATGCGTTATTAACTAAGTTGTGGTTTTTTTCAGTTTGTCTTTTTACAATTAGATTACAAAAGTCAAACGATTAACTCGCGTATAGTAAATAAGAAGGAAATTATTATTCATAAAGTGGTCATGAAAAAAGTGACTTTGCCGAATTAAAGAGAATAAGACAGGTAATCGTAAATTTTCTTGAAATTATGTAAATTATAAATAATAAAAGAGTGAAGATATTTTTTCCAAAAATCTCAATTTAAAAAGTGATATAGAAATACGAGGACTGGAGTTTCCATATTCTGTTCGAGTGTTGCAATTTGTCGAGATTTGACTTAAAATCGGTTGTCTCGAATTTGGAGAATATCTCATCTTTCGGCTCGTGCAAGAACTTTTTTGTTCACTTATTTGGAGTGCTATTGCATAATACAAAATTTTTGCCTCTATATATATATAGCAGACATTTTGTACATGCAGTTTTGAATTTTCAAAAATTTGGTTTCAAGATTCAATTTGAAGACACAGATTGTCGAAATATGCATCTGGTGCAAGTTTAAGTATCGTTAATGTTATCACTATCTAATCAAGTGGTAAATTGTTTAATTGGTTCTCACAACGTATATACTTCATTAATTAAAGGCAATCGTAGTTTACCGATGTTCCTATCTCGTAAATTAATACATTTATAATAATATATAGCAAAATCTGGGAAAAGCATAGAGAGACCGGCCGGGTAAGCTTCTTGAAATATTTATTACTTGGCAAAAGTATTTTTCTTCAAATGTTCAGTGGCCTGTATGATAAGAATCTTATTCCATTATAGAACATAGAAGTTTCATCTTTAGAAATGCTTAATTCAATTCGTCAGCGGATAAGGTTTTGGACCATGTACAAAATGTAAGTGTTGACATTTTTGAGAAAAAAATGTCTTGCGTCAGTAAGGTGTGCATAAATATAGTACCTTGAAGTGCGTTTAAGTGTACGGAAATTACTAGTATATCATTGTATCTACTCTTCATATTTAATAATCAAATTTTCCCGTTCAATTATCGTACATGATTACGATAAAAACAACAAAAACATCTAGAGGGTAATATGCAGACATCAACAATAGACAGGTGCGCTCTCTGACGTCAACACGTGCATGCAATATGTTAGGAACACAGAACTTCAAAACATAGTTTTTGATAATGAAATGCAATTTCCGTTTTTGGCATTTAAATATCAAAGTTATTGAAGAAAAATCTGGTGATAGGCACATTATGCCCAAATGTTTCAAAGACATTCGGAATTTTTGGTTTTCTTATCTAAACCAGTCTCATTAACAGTAAATTATATAGTTCTCAAAAATGAATTTATACTTCAGAGCTCATAGAATAAACCAAAAGTAAATTTTCTAAAAAAGGCGAGTTGCAAGTAGTTTTAATTTTTTTTATTTTGATAGATTATAGAAGGTCCTTCTTTAACCAGGTAACGAATAAAGTTTATGCGAATTTTCAACATGTAAGTGTAATAAAAAATGCCGCGTTTGCAGTTTCGTTATTATGTTCTTTTATTTGCCAATTTAAAGTCACAGTATACTAAAACAAATATTAAAAGTGTATATTGTTATAGTTAACAACAACAACAAAGTCTGTAGGAACATTGCACTCTACTAAGCCTAGTGATATTTTTTTTGCAGAATATGATTGTCCGCTGTAGCAAAGAATAAATAAATTCATATATTCAGCTTCCGTCCTCTAAAATTACTACGCTGCATAATCTGAAGTGTTCACGTACGTGCATGGCATCAAAACGCTAAAAAAATCAGGTCATAACATAATACAATACCATTAAAGGAAAGGGTCTTTCAAAGTTATTCAAAACATCTCCTTAGTTAGATTTAGTCAAAGTATTCTATCAGTTAATATTACGTTTTAAAGTGTGTGTGTAAATTTGAAAGTAAAGTATACGTATTGATTTCGTCTTTGCATTGGTAACGGCCATCGTAGCAGTTATAGGTCAGGTTTTTG
>CM034351.1:64027682-64182906 GCA_019925275.1 Mytilus edulis | reverse complement strand
CGATTGTCCATACCTATTGACGTTTTAATAATATTATTAAGATCAAACACACACAAGGGCGCATACGTTAACGCAAATGATTATAACAATAATTATACGAAAAATATTATATAAGTAAAAAGATACACATGTTAATTATCTTATAGAATTCCTTGCGTCACTTTCTTCAAAGAGAGACAACTTCTGTTAAATCATGGAATGGAAAAAGTTTATTATTATGATGAATAACGAAATGAGGAATTAAATGAATGAATTAAAACAATCACAATGACAAAAGCGTGTCCTTTATAATCAAATGTTTTAATTGATATTTCAGTTTAAATACAGTTTATTTAATTCATCCCAAATTTACCCGAAATTAATTTTGGCTATTTAAAAGAATTCAAGTTGAACAGTGTGCATATTGCTTCATACTTATTCTCAGAAGGCAACCAAATGAATCAAATATCTAACTAGATGTCTATCTTAGTCATTATCAATGTCAAGAAAATGATCTTATCATTTTTTTAAATATATCAATATGACATTTATTTGCTGTAATAAAAATCATAAATAACTGGTGAATTCCCAATTTACCATTGTAGCTGTGACCGACGTATCATATTTCCATAATCATTTTGAATCATAATTGATTCATGGATATCATAAAGAAGTTAAATGAGTCTCTATATCTTCCATTTACTACACCATTCATATATTTGTATTCGATTTAATTCAAAAAGCATGTGTGATATGTTAATCATGCAATGAACAAAGGATATGACAAATAAATCACTTTTCTTTTATTCTGTGAGATTCACGATCGCTATTACAGGCAAATAAGTATCAAAATGCTGCGTAGACAAGATGTGAAAATAGTAAAACTTGTCGTATACTATATCTCTTACAACTGTCCTTCAAATCAAATCACATTTTTCTCATTTCAGCACCTATTTAAATCAAAAGATAATTTTGGTGTTAAACAATAGAGTCCTTGAGGCAGGAAATTTTCAAACATGAATCAAATCCAAATCTTTCCAAAAAAAAATAATTCTAGGTTTTTATTTTCATTATTTGAAAATCAAAATGTTTAATTATATGATGAAAATAGGTAATCTATATTGTAAAACTGACCATTCTAATTGTGTATGCCAGACGCGCGTTTCGTCTACACAAACATCATCAATGACGCTAGAATTAAAAAAGTTTGAATGCCAAAGCTGATTCAAAGTAAGCTTTTCCTATAAATGTCTTGGATCTGAAAGCGGAATGAAATAGAGGCAGACATTTGTAGTCTTTCATTGTATAAAGGGCCGCCCTTTTTGTATGCATCAAACTTGTTCTTCCATCTCATACTTTCTAGTGAAATCAAGATTAAAGCTTAAAGTAAGGCTAGTATTTTTTACTGACTTTGCTGTATGGGTTGTACGCATTGTTGAAGCCGTAAAGTTACCTATAGTTGTTAATTACTGTGTCATTTGGTCTTTTGTTGAGATTTGTCCTTGTCAATCATCTTCTTATCTTAAAATTTCTCGGTCTTTTTGTTGATATTGATAGTTATTGACGACGTCAAACTAAGACATATAACGAACATGATTTTAAATATTTCGTTGTTATTTTTATCTATTTCACCAGCCATACACTTTTTACCCTATTGTAATGCATATACATATCGCATTTGATATTAAAAGGAATAACAAAAGATCATTTCAAGTGATACACACATAAAGGATTGATGAATAAGTAACAAAAGTTGTATTTGCTACACATACAAATTGTAAATGCGCTATTGGTAAACTTTTTGCTCCATCATTAAAGAGCTAATTGGACTTCAAATGTAGGAGCACCTGCCCAATGTCAAGAACACTGTCAGTTGTTGTTTATTGTCGTATATGAATGTGAATAAAAAAAATTGCCGCGAATTTGTCATGTTTATATCTCCTCTTTTGTGAATGAACCCAAAATGTAAAAAGAAATTCGTCAAGAATACGCTTCGCAAATTGAGCGAAAGGGCTGAACGCGATGTACGTACAGTTTTTGCGAAAATAAGTTGGTTTACAGCATCTCCTGTGATTCCAATAAGACTTTTTTTTAAATTTTAATAGATGTCATGAATAAAAAAAAAAGTTTGTGAAAAGCATGTTGGTCCATATTTGACTTTGAAATACATGTATAAGACATTAAGATTTTTTTTTTATCATTATTAAAGGCAAATATAAGGTTGTCAAAATGAAAGAACCATTGTTATTTTAGTTTGTCTTATATTAGAAGAAATTCAATGTAAATGAACTTTTGAGAGACTTAGTCTATCCTATCTAAAGATTTATGTGATTCTGGGGTGATAACAGTTACTATTACGATTACCATGCACTACAGCACTATATTCTTGCTTTTAAACTACCATGACAGGTGAAAGTTGAAGGAATCTAATAATTCAAGAAAAATGTGTTGCATATAATTATTATCTAATATATGTTACGTTTTGTTACAGATAAATAAGATAAAATGTAGCTGAGTATAAAACTAAAATGATGCGATCAGAAATTAAGGAAAAAAAAACACTAGCCTGTTTGTGTAATTCAGTGACAATGATCTCATTTCTGCATTATTACTAGGCATTGCTCTTCATGTTATTGTTATTTTTTGTTTACAAATAATACGATTGTAATAACCTTGCAATATTTGTTTTGTTATAGGTCTTGTTGTTGCTGTTCGGGATCATGAATGTTTTCGACTTAAATTGTTGTTCACTCAAAAGAAACGAGTTGACGGTGAAAACAACGGACTAAGGCAGGAAAAAGTCAAATTACTTGTAAGTATATATGCATAAATGAGTATAAAAAAAACCTTGTTATCGTCAGCATTGGTCTTTATAGATAATTTTATGTTTTATTTTCATAAATTTGTGATTGCGATTTTGTTATACTGTTATTTTTCGTTCTATCAAAGAAATTAGTAATATTGAATTCGGAAATCTCTATCTCTTATTTGTAACTTCTGAATTACTAATTTTTAATTTGCATAAATATCATTGTTACTCAATTCACCTTTAATGACTTTTCTAACTTTTTATTTTATTCCAAACCAAAAACAAATAATTTCACTGAAAATATCTTGCTATATACAATATATGTATATGGGAAATAAGTAAAAACCTACTATAATTTTCTTAACGCATTTCAAAAAGTAAATAAAATGTGAAAAACTAATCAGATACAAAAATTATCATCTTTGCCACACACACTGATACTTGTTTTTCAATTGAAAAACATACAACGTTTACTAACAATGACATTTCGTTCCAATGACCCAATCAATCTTTTGTGTTTTATTTGTAATAGAATAATAATACAATATCGACATGAAATTTTCTTTATTCAATCTCTTATCTCTAAGTTAACATATATCTGGAATTTGGCAAAAACATATGGTGTATATTAAACAATAGTTACATGTAAATAAATAAGAACAAAGTCACTGCTCGTTTCATAGTTACATTTAATGTACACATTATTGAATACATTCTCATTAATAACAAGATATTGTAGATGAGCTGGCGTAAGATAAGTCGTATTTCATGGGTGAAAACAAAGTGAACGACACTTGTGTCAAGTGTTTTGTTAAGTGTTCATAATAGAAAACGAAACATAAAGTAACGTGTACCGACTATGCATTCATTTTGAATTTATACAATAGTATTTGAAATCCTAACTGTTACGGAAACCCTACCAGACTGCATAGTCTTTCCTTTCAGCTTTATTGAATGTAAATAGCATAACTAAGTCATTTCATATCCAATATTCATAGTTCGACAATAGTTACGAGGATATAATGTTCTTTACAAGTAAAATTGTAATGTACCATTTTATCATTTTCAGGAACAAATAGAGTTGCTGAAAAAACTATGTCTCGTTGAAGGTATAGATGAATGGAAAGTCCAACAAAATCTAGGTAAGAGCAATTATAAATGTTTAGAGTGCATTATTTGGCTTACAGGAAAACATTAAGATGGATGTCTGTAGTGTAAAGAAAGTTCATATTCCAATAAGGGGGGGGGGGGGGGTTACAGTGAGCAAGGAATTGGCTATAAAACCATTGGACTGGTGCTAACATTCTGTTATGAACTATAAAAAAAAATCTTTAAAACTTGAAATAATTCTGGAAAAAAATGCTTATTCTTTATCATAAATGTATGCTGTCATTGTGTTTTACATGTTAAGTAATGAACTCATGTTTTACAACTTGAAATCTACAAACAGTTAATGGAACAAATGTGTCAGTATGAATAACAGCTTACAGTTTGATGTGGGTTTTTTCATTTGATTTTGCCATGTGATCATGGACTTTCCGATTAGACTTTCCTCTAAGTTCAGTATTTTTGTGATTTTACTTTTTATCTATTCATACTGCATATTTTCGATAAACATACATTTCAATACAAAATTACGTATGATTTTATCGTTTTTAGTTCCAACCTCAACTAATAAAGCAAGAGGATTAAAAGGCTCATTTGCCAGTCTAGCTTTTGGATCACTCGTCGGTACAAAAGAAAATGGAAGAAGTTTTTGGAATATGTTACATGCACCAAAGATGCGAAGAGGAAAATCAGAAGAATGGACTGGTAAACTAGGCGTTTCAAAAGAAGATACTATTTCACTTAAAGACTGTCATAAAAATTCTATAAGTGGAAGTTCACAAAATCTTAAGAAAAATAAAGTTACAACTCAACAATTATCACATCAATTTACTGTAGAAAGTGACCCAGGAACAGCTGAGAAGAAATCGCGATTCAAAGCAATTAAACGATTTCTTAAACGGCAAGAGACTGTGTCATCGTATTCATCAAACGATACTATCGATAAATTATCGTCAAATCATACACCTACCTGTAGTATCGACGATGACAGTGTGGAGTTTCCATTCCCAGTGGTATTAATATCGGATTTGAATTACAGCGTTCTGACGATGAACTCAACGAAACAACAGAATTTATTGATCAAACAGACTACCAATCTCAAAAAACAAATGATAACGAAGACGTGTAAAAGACAAAAATAAGTTTTTGGTTATAGATAAGGAAAATGAAATGCCGGCAGCATATTCATACCTATATACATTGATCTCAAAGAGTGATTTTTACAATCTTGCGAACTGCTGATATTCAGTTAGAGAGATGTTCATCAACTTATTGTATGCAACCTTGTTTCATTCTCCAAGTACATCTCTGAATGTTTTAATCATATATATATAATTGCAACGCAACTGGTGATTGCTAGTTTGGTTTCATTGTTTTGATAATGATCTCTGGTCAATCAAAATGTTATGATCTATTGTCTATGGACATTAAATATGAAACATATGCAGCAAGGTGAACGTGTGATTTTGACAGATCTGAATTTGTTCATGAAATTCGTTTATTAGAAAAAGAACTAAATGTACTAATTAAAGAAATTTAAAATAAATAAAAATAATAATGGCGTTGTAAGTTGCGATCATGAACAAACCGCTTGTTCATAATTGACAAAAGTATTTAAAGATTTTAATATTGTATCAGTAAGATGTTCAAAACAAATATTTCTTATAAAAATGTTGCAATGGAATCCTTTGTTATTTAATACTTCATTGAACAAATTCTATTTCCATTGGTTAGGCTAGAAATCGAAAACTTGGAAAGCGAAAATTCTAGAAAGTGTAAGGGAAAGAGTTGTAAATGCCTTCGGTTGTTGTCTGCTCTATGGTCGAGTTGTTGTCGCTATGACACATTCCCCATTTCCATTCTCTTATTTCTTAAAAGCTGACGAAACAAAAGTGAGAGACGTCTTCAGTCAACTTTTGCTAACTTGAACCTTTGCCAGACCTTCATTGGTAGTCAAGGTCGTTTTTCACCCTCAGTATTAGTGGCTAAAATAATAGCGGTTGAAAGACTGACAGAGAACAAAACGGCTACGCGTAACTTGAGTGACATGCATTTCAGAGAAAGATATACAGAAACATCTTTGATATAAATATGTATTGCTATATAAGAACAGTAATTAGAACTCATGAGTCTATTTTAAGTCGATACGGTTTACTTATATTTTGGCTTTGTACAAATTCAAAGTTCTTAGACTGTTAATGATGTCTTTACATTTATCGGTTGAATGCGTTATACTTGATACTCAAGTCTTGGGAAACATTTATTTTTTTTCTTTCCCCAGACATAGATAACCTGAGTCGTATTTGAAACAACTTCTTGGATTTTTGCATCATCAATGCTCTTCGATTTTGTACTAGTTCGGCTTTCTTACTATTTTGATCTGAGCGTCATTGATGAGTTTTATGTAGACGAAATTGCTTCTGGTGTATTAGATTATAAGCCTGGTTGGTACCTTTGATAACTATAAGCATGTCGAAATGTACTTTTGTATTGTTTATTTGTATATTTGTCTTTCCTAAATGTTCTTGAATTTATTTGTACTGTAGTTCTGTCACGTATTGTTGTCATTTGGTGTTAAATGTAACATTGCAATAAAAGCGTGAGGTTTGGCTCGCCACAAAACCAGATTCAACCAACCATTTTTTGCTTTAAATATAATGTACCAAGTCAGGAAAATGGAATTGTTAGCTTATTGTTCGTTTCTGTGTGTCTTGCATTGTCATTTGTTTGTTTTTATGCACTTCAGTGTTTCTGTTGTTTCGGTTTTTCCCTCGTTTAGATGATGTGTTTCCTTTGATTTGGTTTTTAACCCGGATTCGCTTTCTCTTGATCTATTGATGACTTTCGTATAGCGGTATACTACTGCATGTTGCCTTTCATTATAAATCTACCATTTGTACATAAGAAAGCATCTGCACAACGTCAGGAATATTACAGTTGTTATCCATTCGTTTGATGTGTTTGAGCTTTTGATTATGCCATTTCCGTAGTGACTTTCCGTTTAGAATTTTCTTCGGAGCTCCGTTTTTCAGTAATTTTTCTTATTACATTGTTAGTATCTACACACTTGATCGACCGCGACAAAGGGTTTCTATGCACATATATATGCAAATAAAACTATACAGATTTTCAAAGTTGATTTATTTGTGTATGAGTTATTTTCACCAAATGTTTAGTTGTCAATAAGCAGCAGAGTTTTATTGTTTTCATGGTTTGTGACGTAGAAGCAAATACCACTGTTCCGTTGGAAATTTATCCTTTTCCGCTAGAGTTGTCTGCCTTCTACCAAAATTTATCGAGATAAAAGGAGGAATATATGCAATGGATCTTCCACGATCTATTTGTTATTAATTGTTTTGATATATGTGTTTTTGTTGATTTGTAATTTTATGGAGTACTACTTTGTGGGTCCGTTTTGAAGTAAACCAAACTACTTCCAATCAGAATTGTTTATGAATATTTCTTTGTCCACCTCAATTACACACATTGTATGAATTTCCCCGTTGCTACACTACCTTAGAGCTTGCGTTTCCATCATCATTTCCGGAATAAAGGATTGCTGCTATATGGAAACGATGGAACCAAGTGTTCCTAGTGATAGAGTTGAAGTCAACCCGTCGAATGATTTACGGGCGTCATCCAAATTGGTTGACTGTTATGGATATGTTCTTATTAAAGACAACCCCGCTCTTTATTCCTATATTCTCAAATCACAAAAAGAGATGATTTCAGCTTCCAAATTGTGAACTTTCCATTTCTAAGGAACAAAATTCCAACAGCGCCTGCATACGGTGTATATATCTCCCAATGGATATAATATTCCCGTATATTCTATCATGATTTCCCTGATAAAGGGTTGCTGCTTAAAAGGAAGCTCTTATACCGAGAGTTCCAAAATGGTGAATATAAAATAGTCCTTTCGTTTAACTTTACGGACGCCATCACGAGTTGGTTGACCTTTATGGAATAAACGTTTCACAGATGATATCGGATATGTTTTTAACGTCGTAACTACAATCCCCTTCCCTTTTCATGAATGTGAACTACAGAATTAGACTATTTACCGTGTTCGTTATAACATGAGCAACACGACGGGTACCACATGTGGAGTAGAATCTGCTTACCATTATGGAAAACCTGAGATCACCCCTAATTTATAATGGGATTCGTGTTGCTATTTGTCTGTCTTTTTCATTTTTAACCATGGCATTGTCAGTTAAATTTCAATCTATGTGTTTGACTGTCCCTCTGGTATATTTCGCCCCTCTGTGTTATCTTCGGTATTGTTCTTTATGGGTAATTTTAGTTTTATTTCTATACAATTGTGTTTGCTATTTTGTTATGTTGTCCATTCTCGAAATGAGTAATATTGTATTCGGACATCTCCATCTGTTATTTGAAACTTCTGAATCACTGACTATTAATCTGCATATATATCATTGGTACTCAATTTAATGTTACCTAAAATGACTCTCCTAACTTTTTATTTTATCTAGACCAAAACAAATAATTTCACTGATAGTA
Source organism: Mytilus edulis (assembly GCA_019925275.1). Lineage (NCBI taxonomy): Eukaryota > Metazoa > Mollusca > Bivalvia > Mytilida > Mytilidae > Mytilus > Mytilus edulis. The sequence goes on along the minus strand of CM034351.1, from coordinate 64,174,487 downwards.
TCTTGCTATATACGTAGTATGTTGGAAATAAGTAAAAACCTACCATAAAAGAGGGACGAAAGATACCAAAGGGACAGTCAAACTCATAAATCTAAAACAAACTGACAACGCCATGGCTAAAAATGAAAAAGACAAACAGAAAAACCATAGTACACATGACACAACATAGAAAACTAACGAATAAACAACACGAACCCCACCAAAAACTAGGGGTGATCTCGGGTGCTCCGGAAGGGTAAGCAGATCCTTCTCCACATGTGGCACCCGTCGTGTTGCTTATGTGATTACAAATCCGGTAAATAGTCTCCTATATTTTCCTCGGAGTAAGTCTTTTTGTGAATTTTGTTTATACTGCCCACACAGTGGTCGACGTGTCACCCACTGCTTACCTTGATTTCTCGGCGCCTGTTGCTGTCTACGTCTTCATGTTCGTTTTCTACGCTCTCTTCTCTCTCTACAAGCTCCGTCACACCTATTAACTTGTTTCTCTGAGCTCGATTTTTTTTACTGAAACCTTCTGTGAACTACTAAATCTAACTAAATAAACGGAGAATGTGTCCCAGCTTGCATATAACGTTATAATGAGTCATTACCTTAGAACGGTAAAAGTTCAGCCTCCCAAATTCGCACTAGATCTGTGTTTTATGGTAATAATCATTGTGTATACATTTCATATAATTTGGTTGAGGCAGAATTGAAAAAATTTGAGAACGGAAACTAATTTTTGGGACGTACAGGTACGAACATACGGGCGAACAATGGTAGCACGGGTCATTTAAAAACAAAAGACGTTTTTAAAACTTAAATTGTACATACCAGACCAATTCTGGTCTAGCTAGTCGAGATAAGATCGTGTAGCGATCGTAAATTGGTCGGAATTATAGAATATGTATTCAATAAGTGGTCGGGTTGGAGTCGTCTTGGAATAATGAAGGAGTCGTAGATGGTCTAGTTAAGGTCGTGTACAGTTGGATAGCAAACAGTCGGATAAGCAAACAAGCCCGATCAAGAATTTGGTTACGTTTGGTCTTAGAAATTGGAGATCGAGTTGATCTGATCGGCAGTGTGAACCTAGCTTAATCACCCTTTTCAATCCATTTTTTGTACACAGAGATTTGATTACCAATCTAAAATTGTTTATTATTCCAAAGATAAGATGCGATGTAATCATATTCGTTCTTAATACATGGAATAGCTATTTTAGTTTAGAGTTCATTGAAAAACATTAAAAACCTCCTGCCAAAATAGATTTCTTACTTGTGTTCTTGGACCTACATAGAACAATTTATATATATATTTTTTTCAGAACAAGTTATTAACCCACTGATAACTCATAATTATTAGTCGTAGATTAAACATGTTTAGTCCACCCAGTTCATATATTTGAGCAATTGTTTCTCTTTTATTTTTGTCTGGTTTACCATCTCAAATAAAATAAAATAAATTTTTAATAAATTGATTAAGCAATCCATTGTGAAGATTTTGTAAAGTTAAAAATAAGTGATTAAGCTTTAAAATTATAAGACTTTAAATTATAGTATTTTTCTTAATTGGGGATAAGTATTTTTTTAACATCTTTTCATTGTTCCGTCTATCTCTTTAAGTTTATTTTTCGTAATTTATTGTTTCCATTTCTTGTATGTCCACTGAATATTTAATACCAAGAAGCGTAAATCTTTTGGAACCCCACTCCAATCCCCACTTTACACACATTGTATCTTGGCTATAGATATTTTTCTCAATCCAAACTACATTTGTTTTCTCTAAATTTATTTTGAGACCAGACCATTCAGCATGTTTTTCGAAAACACAAAAAGATGCATTTAAGGATTCTGGCGAACTACCTAAAATAAGTTGTTTTGATCTAGAATATTTACTAACGAAGAAAAAGAGGTATGAAATACCCTAGTTTGTTTCAAGTCTAGGTTCTTTTCAAATAAGGAGATGTGGTGTGATTAAAAAAGATTTAAACTATTCACCGAGGTTCAAATGAAATGGATGTAAACAGTTTTGCCATTGTGTATGTCTTTTGATTAAATAAACCCTTCCTGTATTGTATAGGGGAGACGTTTATCATGATTAGAAGTTCCTTCTATCGTTAGTTCCAAGGTGAAAAAACATATCATGACAAAATTTATTACAAAGTTTCCAGTGGAAATTTGTTAAGCGGAACAAATTAAATATCCAAATATTGACAAGGTATCCTATGTAATATTTCAGTTCCTTTGCACACCATTATCTTGACTTTTGTGGGATTGATTGTAGCTGTATTTTTCCACTTCCAACAGCCAAGAACAAACATCGATGTGTGTTAATGTGCCTCATTTTGACAAACCTCTTTATAAAATCTAAGGATGACCATATTTCTTAACCCTAGTCAAACCATATTGTCCTTTCTATATACAAAAGAAAATGTTAAAGTATATGCTTTGATATTTTAACCAAACATATAAGTCTGATCCAAACAGATATTGCAAAAACTACACTACACTTTATTTTAAGAAATTATATCTTCGGCTGTAACTTTTAATATAGTCTAGCCTTCGAATTTAGTCAAAAAAGCGAGACATAGCGATCCTACATTTCATCGGTGTCATCGTCGGTGGCGGCGTTAACAAATATTCACTCTGAGGTTAAAGATTTTGAAATTTTAATTACTTTCTGAAACTATCCTGGATTTCTACCAAACTAGGACAGAGGCTTGTTTATGTTCATAAGTTAGTGTCCAGAAGTAACTTTTGTAAAAATAACATTCCATTTTTTCTGTTTTTACTTATAAATGGAATTAGTTTTTCTTCCAGGAAACATTACATTCTCTCTGTGGTTAAAGCTTTTAAAACTTAAATATCTTTCTTAAACTATCCTGTATTTCTACCAAACTTGGACATAAGCTTGTTTATGATCAGAAGATAGTATCCAGAAGTAAATTTTGTAAAATAAAATTCCATTTTTTCCGTATTTTACTTATAATGGACTTAGTTTTTCTTCCAGTTAACATAACATACAGTCTGCACCTAAAGTTTTTAAAACATTTACAAGATTCATAAAATATCCTGAATTTTTATCAAACTCGGACAAAAGCTTTTTACAATCGAAAGATAGTATTGAGAGGAATATTTTTATTGATTTTTTTCCCTCATTTTTGTTGAGTGTGCGATTAACAGCAAAAGTAGGCGAGTTACTGTGTTCCGCAGAACCCTTACGAATTTTTTGAAAACTTGGTTTTTCATATTTTAATAATGACACTATTCAAGAGTTGAAAACAGTCCTAAAAAATAATGCGAAGCATTACTGCCAATGTTTCTTATGTACCTATTTTCGTTCACAAATGTTGTAAGTGACATTCAGATCAGCAAACAGTACCACTGGTGGACGGGACAAATACTTTATTATTTAATATTTGTTTAGGATAAATGACTGTTATCAGAACAACTCGGACAGTAATATGACAGTTGCATTCATTCGTTTGTGTGTTTTGGCTTTTGATTTGCCATTTGATAAAGAGCTTCCCATCATGAATTTCCCTTATTTACATAGCTGAATATTGCATGTTAATAAATGTTGTTCGCAAGATTTTTGCAATAGCAAGATTAATTCGTCGAATATATGGTACACTGTATGATGAAATCCTAATTCATTCAAATAGCAACTATTTGAAATTTCTTCGTTTCATTGTAATTAGATTTTTGATGTTTGTGAACATGCAGTTTTGAACTTTGTCAAAGATTGAAGACAACAAACTTGTAAAAACCAATTGTTTAATAGTGTTGTAGTTTGTTTTTTTTTGTCAATTTTAGTATACAAAAAGTAATTTCGCAGTAATGGCGAAACATAAATATATTTAACAATAACCATTCAAAAACACCTGTAAACATTTATTAAATTCATATTAAAAGATTGACTAATATCAGACCTCATATTATTTCTTACCAATGTATAAAACAATATGTTGCAATATAAAAATCATAGAATTTCCTGAAGGTGAAACAGCTACGTTTGACATGAATCAGTAAACTAGTAGTTGAAAATGAAAGGGTAGTTCATATTTGCAAGCGCACGATATAGTGTTCATTTTGCGACATCATTTTTTCTTAATTATCTTAATCAGCTTTCTATTATTTATAATTTATATATTCGGCTATGAGCTTTCCTACTGAAGGTAATCCCGAAAAGTGCCTCAGAGGCATAAACTTTATAACTTGTTGTTTGTACATTTTTCATAGCTCTTTACACTACAATACCCGTAACCGACATAATTAATAGAACAATGAAGAATGACAAACCCTTATAAAGTGATAATTATACAATTTTGACAAGTTGGTGCTATTTATGCTCTTGTCTAGGATTGCCAGCAATCTTATTGAAAACAGAGCATTGACAGCTGTAAAAACAGAAAAGTTGGACTGAGCTTACTCAGGTTAAGATCAATGCTCTTCACTTGGTAGTTAACATCATCTGGTCGCTCATACGTGTATGTTCCTTCCATTTGTCTTTTCTAACCATTACATTCATTATAAGACATTGTATGATTCCCAATCCCGTTATATTTATCGTCTGTAAATTTGTGATGAGAACGTGACCTCAATAAATGTTAACCCTTTTGATCTCGTCACAGTGGATCTCGTAGCCAATAAATAAGAAATATATCACAGAAGACTTACTTCTGTATTGTGTCTGATCCCTGCCCTATAATACTCCACATAAATAAAGTTTTCCTTATAAACTTGCGAAATAAAAATTTTATGAACAGTGGTGTCCCTTTTGTAACTTTGACGGAATTGATCAGACCAAACAATTAATCACTGGATGTCAAAAAGATAAGTGGTAATTCCAAATCGTTGGTTGAACAGCGGACCAATAATTTTTATAATGATTGCGGTCCTGATTTCAATACCAGTTCTGAGATCTAAATAGAACATTAAGTGATGAAACATTTAAACAATAGAATTATTCGTCATATTAAATCTCTTGAAACCAAATAAAAAGTAAAGTTTTATACATGGTGATTATAAATGATATATTTACTCGAATAAAGGGGAACACCCCAGGTAAAATCAATATTAGTTCAAATACAGACCCACTTATATTTTTTTATTTAATAGTTCTCTAGCACCGAGCAAATATTCTATTCCTGATGAAGAAAGTCGAAAAAAAATGAGTTGAATGCAATTAATCTATTATCTGATATATGCACTTGCACAAAATTATTAGTACATTAAATAATGTACATGATTGTAAAAGCACAAATTTCAATTTGTATAAATTGCAATTTGAAATTCGTCTTTTTAGATATTTTTCGAAACCTTTTAAATAATAGTAACGTTGGTCACAATTGAATATAAGTGTGGCTTTATTTTTGTATTCTTGAGAGGGAATATCTTGAGCAAATGTCATATTTATCAATTGTATGTAGCTTATACCGTTTTTTTTTGTTTTGTTTTTTATTGTTTTACCCTAGTCAGCTCACTGTTCGATTTGAGCACATGCGTCTTGTTGAAGATTGTACTTTAACTTATAATGTTTTAATTTTGACAACTTTACAAATTGTGACTTGGATTGAGATTTATCTCATTGACAATCATTCCATATTTTCCTGCTACCAACTTCTCATTTACAATCATGAATGATATATATTTTCAGGTTTGTATATCTAGATCCAGGAAAAATAAAATGCAGGCATTTATGTTTAATAAACGATTCTGGAAACTTTATATAAAATAAACGAAAACATGATTATGCTATTGAATATAGACAAATTCTAATAGTGTCGCTTGTGTTAAAATTTTGACTTTCATGGTTAACCTCAATTATCGCTATTTAACAAAATTTTCCTTTGATTTTGCTGACTGATAATTTCCTTTCTCAGCGTAGTCGAGTTATATGAAAAATATCGGCGAAACTAAGGGGCATGTGCCGTTGCTAATGAAATTGACACGAAATTGACAACGTCGTCATAGGTAAATTAGCGATAAACAGATTGTTATGGGTCATATCACCCCGATGGCTTTTCTCAATTTAGCCGTTCCAGCTCAAGCGAGAAACTCAAGATGGTCATAGATAATCTATAAAAATAAAAATGCCATCAAATTAAATTATAAATGGATTACTTCTAGTGTTATTTTTCTTACTGAATATCAGTATGTGAATGTTTTCATGCATGTTAAATTTTAACTTTCATTGACATTGGATACTATAAGTATACTAGTAGCCAAAATTAATTATAACGCCGCTGCCAGTCAGCTGGTTGCAGATATGTCTTCAAAGCGGTTATAAAACGTTAAATCGAAAACCTATTGTATATCAATAAGGAGCAGCTGATAAGGAGAAAATTTTACATTTGAAAACTTTTTTTAAAATTACCTCATAGCTGAGTTGACTCATGTATCAATGGGGCATCACTGCTGACATTTCTATTTTCAGTTGAATGGAAAGCTAAAACATATGAATAAATACAACTGTTGAGTATGACGTTACTGAACCGCAAAACACGCATAGTTGCAAAAGAGAGCCATCCTTTTAAGAACGCCATATCGTGTCATTGTTTTTAAGAACGCCTTATAATAAAATAAATCATAATTTAAAAATGTAAGATCAATGCACCAATAATCTTAATAACTCTAATATCTTTTATTGATAGATACCCTTCTCTTGTTTAAAGATGATAACGAATATACTTGTAGGTTCGATATTATTGTAAAATTTGAAATTTTAGAAAATAAACTTATATAATGTTAATGTTGCCGAAAAATACGAAACTGACGTTGCTATTGTGACAAAATGTTTTTCATCGTATTTTGTTCCAAACATCACGGAGTTAAACAATATATTCATCGTGAATCAAAAAGCAGTCTCGATTCTTAACCTGACTTTAATTTTAGCTTTGCCTTCCTCCCGCTTATAGAAGTTTATTGGGTACAGCAGTCAAAGCCATATGAACATGCATATCAAACATACTGACTAAACATTGAAACAAACATACTAAATAATCTCTGAAAGATTCTAATAAAAAAAATATATACTTTACCTGTAGATGAACTCGCCGAAAAAGGACGTGGTCTGCTCTTGCTTCTGTAAGGAGCTGTAAAACATTTCCATAAACACGTGTACTTAATTATAATTCTGGTACCTTTGATAACTACTTTTACGCAATGTAAGATTTAGAATTTTCGTACTTCGAACACTTGTTTTATTTATTACAAAGCGAGTTTATGGATTAGCTAACATGTTTTGTGTTCGCTCTTACACCTATGCTTAAATAATAGAAAACGTCTGTTACAATCCAGTATAACTAAATCTAATAAGTTAATATCTACTCAATGACAATGAAGTTACATTTGTACCTAAATGTATTATTTTCCCCCAGAGATTGCTCTTTGAATTGAATGCTAGTCCAAATGTAAAATGTAATTGAGATAGCTCTCCCTGTTGTAGAAAATTGAAAGAGAGGTGTTTGAGTAAAGAAAACAACCCTCAGGCAAATAAAATGGATCAACAAGAGCAATTTATGTATGTCCAAGCTAGACAATTAACTAAACTGATTAAAAATTCTTTTCTTGTGATACTTTTGTATTCTTCTGAATGTTTTTTGACAATTTTGAACTAAAATGATACAATATGAAAACACTCAAAAGAATATTAAAACTCAAAAGATAATTCGTTCAAAAGCTAAGATTTTACTATAAACCAGCCATAAATATATGTTTTTTTTTTATTGATTTCTGTCTTATTTAATACAAACATTAACATCTCGGGTTAAATCTGAATTGTATATAGATATAGGAAGATGTGGAATGAGTGCCAATGAGAAACTCTCCATCCAAGTACCAATTTATAAAAGTAAACCATTATGCATGTTAAAATAGTTTACAATACCATGTTGTACCGGATTGATGACTGAAATTTAAATCCAACAGAATTCTGCATAAACAAATGTTGATAAAACATGATTACTAACAACACATATCACCAACTGTCATTGTAAATGTCCTCCTATCTTAACTACATATATTTTATTCATCATTCAAAAGAAACATTATACAAGTGTTCTACAGCTATCCCAAGCTTTAAGGTGGTACTCAACACTTGCACTAAAATTAATTTGGCTCGTTTAATTTTCATAAAATTTTGTCAAAGTAATTACTTTGACCCTTTAACAAAAATAAAAAAAAATAAAAAATTTTGAACCAACCGTTTTGTCAGAAAAATTACACTGGTTATATAGCAGTTTTACAAACACCAATTTTGATCATTGAGGAGCTTAATATTCAACGTAATTAAAACGTTTAGCTGAATTTACAGAGTTATCTCCCTGTAGTGTTAGGTACCACTTTAAGTCTTTAAGTTTTCATTTGATACCAAGTAATATCCAAATATTTTCGTATTGACAAAATATTAGGTATGCATACGAACTGTTTTTTTAGGATGTGTACTACGTACTTGCATGTTATTTCTGGCCGAGCCGAATAAGTTGGACTCTATCAAAATAATTTCCATTTTACTGATTATCAAATTTGAATTGAAGTTCTTTCGTTATCAATTTTTAATTTATAGTTAATTTGCCGTTTAAACTTTTTTGTAGGCAACGTGTGCGTGTGGCGTAAAATAAAATCCTGCTATCTGTTATTTGTTAACTTGTTATAGCAAAACAAATACACATTTGTACTTTTTGCATAGTTGACAAGTTAAAAAAATCAGATGTTGTTTCATTGAAAATAAGACAAATATAGAATACCAGATGACGTATATGTAAGCATCTGGAGGTCGCCATACATCATGAAGAAATGATAACAGATATTTTAGTTGCAGATATCCAAAGCCTTGACACGATAATTGTGAACCAACTTAGACGAGAAAAACTAGACTCCTTGATTCATAACAACCGAAATAGATGACAAACTATATTGAAGATAGAAACTAACGAAAACAGCAGATGTATAAAAGAGGGACGAAAGATACCAAAGGGACAGTCAAACTCATAAATCTAAAACAAACTGACAACGCCATGGGTAAAAATGAAAAGAACAAACAAACAAAACTACTCACTTGGAAGATTTATTTGTACATGAACAATGGGTCAGAATTAAACTAGAAATGGTGAATTTCATAAAGCCGGACGGAACAAAATGCACAACTATGTCAACTAATGGAAGCACATAATAATCTGTTATATTTCACTTGGTACATGCATTTTCTGATTTGAATTGTAGGTGAAAAGTTTTATAACTATCTTAACCTCCGTTTTGTGTAAAAGTAGTTTATAGATTCGTTTAATAGAATAACTATAATTGTTTAAGTGACAATTATTGGACCAAGCAGTCAACATAAACACACACATTTAAAATATACAAACAAAACTCTTTAACCTATAAACTTAAACAAACATTCAAATAAATCTGACGGAGATATCAGTACAAACCCTAATGTATATTACCTGTAGCTGAGATCGACGATAGACGAATGAGGCTAGTTACATTTCTTTTAGAATCTGCGAAAAAAAATATGCAAAGAATGTATAAAATTGTACCATTACGGGCTAAATGTATGATGAGCTGATCCTCATCACTTTGTTTGAACATGTTGTTTGAATAACATTTTATATACTAAGAAAAACTAATCTGATTTATTTTTCAAAAAAGCATTATGAATAAGTCTACAAGTGTGTTCCTTTTTGTTCATCAATGTTTAAAGGAACGAACATGTTTTACAGAAAGTTTACGAAATGTTAGCAGGTATTTTTATGATATGAAACATTGGAAATAAGATATATGTTGATTGTGATAACTTGCTTTTAACTTCTCAGTATTTCAATTATGAGACAAGGTTGTTTAGTTACACATAACAAATCGTTCTATTTGCTGATCATATGAATTAAAACTGCAAAATTAAAAGTTTTTCAAAATATTTTTTATCTCATGATCAGCAAAAAGTTAAAAAGCTGTTTAATGTTAAAGATTACCTTCAAATATAATATTATACCATCGCAAATTATCTCTTGTTATTGACTGGTTAGCAACATTATATTTTTGTATATCTTGCCATGATTGTCATGGATGTGTATTGAGTAAAAAAAAAACTATTAGAATTTTAAGCCCAAATAAAACTGACAGCAAGCCTTTCCCATTCGACTATGTATGTATAGTTATAACATCTTGTTAAGATATTGAATTGCTTATCTTGGTTTTTAAAAAATATCATAATAGTCAAAAATATTCAAAAGGTACCAGGGTTTTAATTGCATATGCCAGACGTGCGTTTCGGCTACATAAGACCCATCAGTAATAGTTTAAAAGCCAAACAAGTACAGCGTTGAAGAGCATGGAGGACCTAAATTTCCAAAAAGTTGTGCCAAATACGGCTATTAAAGGTAATCTATTCCTGGGATAAGAAAAGCCTTAGTCTTTCGAAAAGTTCAAAGGTTAGTTTAGTAAACACTTTTATATAGAAAGAAAGAAAGCCACATTGACTGGAGTCCATAAAAACCATGCGCTAGCGACATCTGCTAGCATTTGCATATCTGATTGACTCAATCCTATGTTTAGGATAAGTTTCAATATATTCTTCGCTAATACGTGCTAACCACGTTTGTAAAATACTTTGTTTTAACAGATAACTACTCTTCGTGAGTGTTTTACTTACAAGGCATATCACATGATCAAAACACATCTAAACGTTCACAAAATTCTACAACTATTGGTAAAGCCACACTCACTAAAAGAATCAGAGCCATGCACAAAAGAGATAACAATATGATTATTTTTCTTTGATACCGGCTATTGTGCTGGTGATATCATTGGCGGTTCTAATAAGACGTGCTTCTTTTGATTTGTGAACAAACCCATGCTCTAAATCAAATAAGATTTGTTTGCACATGCGTATATTGACTCCTTCAGAATAATGAATTTATCAAATTATCATGCACTTAATTTATTTCCTTAACCTTTAAACACTTTCAATCTCTTAAATAGTGCACATGATGTTACTAATTCATTTATTATGACTGTAATGTGTTGCATTCTGAAATTGACATATTTGACCTAGATACGACAACCGCTCATGCTGGCTGTTCAAACTCCTCCCTTGAAAAATAACAGTGCCAGCCGTTTGCTTTTATACAAACAAAAAAGAGAGGTTCATTAAAGAGCCTACACAAAAGCTTTTACATTTATACTTATCGGACATAGAAATTACCTTAATTTTCCTATTCAGAATCGAAATATTATTGTTTTATTGTAGTTTTAACATGGGTTGGCATTATATACGTGTTATTTTAGCCCTTACAATCGCTCGGACAAAAATAATCACGAATAAATTGCCTACCCATGTTAAAACTACAATAAATTGCATCAATTATTTCTTAACTAATAGTTCACAAGCAGAGGTGTTGATCCAGTGGACAAAATAACATAAATCATATAACGATTTTTAATGCACAGATTATCCAAGATTTCTTTTAATATTTTGCTATAGACTTGAATTTTTTTTGTCTGATTTTAGAACTATACTGTAAATTGTAAAAATATTTGAATAAGCTCTCGCTGTTTCTTTCTGTCTTTCTGTGCTCATGTGGCGTTAAGCAAATACCAATCAATCAATTCAAGAAAATTGATTGTTGGGTAGTAAAATGACAAATCATATTACCTATATCAATATGCTTGCTTTGCTAAGTATTTAATAGTGCTTTTGTGTTCATGTAACAAGTTATATACCCTTTTTTAAGTGACCAATTACAGTTTAGTTTTATTCTTAGCGTATGAGTATATTTGGTAAACCATGGAGGAGAATAGTGACCACTTTCTTAGCTTGCATTGCACACATATTTACGCATTTTATTTTCTCTCGATATAGCACCGTAATTTAAACTTCAGAATTGACTATGGTAGATTTTTATACTCAAAGCTTTGTATAAAGATGGAGTTTTAACGGAACAACTGATATCACCTTTAAAGAGTTGCAAAATACATATTCTAAAATGTACACATAAAAAAGAGACTGAAACAAAAACCACTTTTTCATTATTTCTGTTTTAGATTTTTTTTCTTACGTTATCTTCCTGTCTTTAAAGATATGATTTTGTTCAAGAAGCTTTTTTGAGTGTCTTGTGTATGTAAGAAAAATATTATATATATACCTATATTTGCAGTTGTCAAAGAGTCACTTCGATTTGAGCTGCGGAACCTCCTTTCAGTATCTATGGAAAAAACATCAAACAAATTAGTATGTTTCCTTTTAATCCCTAGTTATGGCAACATTATACTGTTTTTTTTTTATCATTTTATATGAATAATATTTTTTATTAGTTTTAGAATTAGAATTAACAGAAATATTTTCATAAACCAATGAACTGTTTTGATGACATTTCCATATTGACTTCATTATTTTATAAAATGACATATCACAGACTACTTACGGGTGGTTGACAGGTTATATACGGTTTGGGACATGTTATCTGTTTTTAACTTATTCATTTAATGAATATGATTATTTGATGATAAGTATAGAAACCTCTAAAAATAGCTAAAAACAACACCAATAGTAAAAAAAGGAAAAAATTAAATGTAATCATCTATATTAAAATACTTCCACTACCAGATATCCTTCATCAGTATGATTATGATGAAAAATGGACCATATCAATCCATTCTGATTTAAATACATGTATAACAATCTGGATATAAAACCAAACACAACAACGCTTGTATATTTCCAAATTTCAAAAATGACGTAGCCTAGGTATTTACAACAGAGACTGCATATATGTGATACTAACAAAAATAGTAGTGTGCGATATGAACATGTACATTTCTAAAATTTCAGCTTATCAATTTGTCATGTCTTTGACGTCATAGTGATCGTTATGCACTACAGTGTCTTATAAGAGATGACCAACGTATTGACGAACGAACGCACGAGTGCGTAACTTGACGAATCTTTCTAAATGGGAGCTGTTGTTTATACTGAGACGTTAAAATTGTGAATCTAACATAAACATGCATGTTCAAGGAAAGTGATTAGCATTGTCTGCATTTAATTTACTTTATATTATGCCTGTCACTGTAGCTAACTCATGTTGAGTTGGTGCTTCATAATAATTTTGTTTACAATAGGAAAAGGTGCTATCGATATACCAGACTATGCTTTGAAAATTAAGGTTTCTATCAGATCAGAACTAAGTATCTTCTTGTTGTTGGTATGTACAAGTACCCGTACACGTCTTCCATGTGTACTTGTTAGATGTATTTGTAACCATATGACAACTTAAGCCTTTTTCAACTGGTTTTATAGTTTGTTCTTATGTTGTACTGTTACCCCTGTCCCATCTTATGGGAGGGTTCGGCGCTGATTATCTCATTTTAATACACTTTACGTTAAAACGCCAGATTTCATACGAGGGAGAATATGTACTCTATCCAACTGCAAATGTTGCAACCAATTGCAGAATTCATCAACATTTCACAGTAAGACCACAGAAAAGACATACAAGATCTTCTGCAATGTCAACTGCAAAAGCTCAAACGTGATTTACGTTCTTGAGTGTCCTATATGTTGTCTCCAATATGTTGGTAAATCTATGCAGCCATTTCACAAACGCCTTAATGGCTACAGGCGTGACCTCACAAAAAAAAACCGTATATTCCTGTCAGCCAACACTTCAGGTTACCAGATCACAATCTGAAAGATTTTGATCACAAGAAGATCTTTGTGATCTAACAGGATTGTACATGGTAACATAGACAAAGAGAGAATCGGTAGAGGTTTTGGATAAAAGAACTGGGTGTCCTCCATCCAGATGGAATCAATAGTGGCCGTGTGTTACCTTTCCTCGTCAGTTTTAATCTAGCGGCGTACTACAGTACATGATATATAAGGCATGGAGATTTTATTGTTACAGATCAGCACAATTATCTATAGTAAAGAATCCTACAATTATTTTATGCAAGATACAGTCACAGAAAGTAATTATATTAATAAGTACGTCTGAGTCAGTTACAACTCTACAACAGATTTATCCATCGGGTCACAAGCAATGATGGTGATACATGGCTGTGTACATTATGTATATACAATTCGTCTAAACATCTACCCAACAATGTTAGACCTGTAAATTTGCTTTCGCAAATTTTTTGTTCTTCCCTCACCGGGATTCGAACCAATGCTACTGAGATATCGTGACACCAAATCGCCTGCACTATAGCATATATATGTTGTGTACAAGTTATCATTTTGTACAAATTATAATTTGTACAAAAATATTGTACAAATTATGATTTGTATTTTGACTTTGTACACATTATAATTTGTACAAAACGTGCCTGTACAAATTACAATTTGTACACAATTTGACCAAAATTCACTTAAAACTTGTACAACAGTTTTAAATATGAATTTTTGGTGAAAAATGCATTGATTCACACGATAAAATTGTAATAAACTGACCACACACTAAACCTTATTAACAAAATACACCGTTTTTACACAACTACTAAAGGCAGATTGATCTTCGAAATATTTGAAAGAAAAAAAAGTAAACAAACAGGATTTTTTTCATATTGTTAATACATAAACTACTTTTTCTTAAAAAAAATACCATCAATAGTACTGCTTAATAAGTTATGTTGAGGAATTTCTTTTATTCATACACTTTGCAAAAACGATTATATTTGTTAAATTTGATATTTTGTATTGTGAAAGATCGTGTACAGCATTTTGATGATTGTGAAAATAATCTCAAAAGATTTGTTGCCACTTATTCGTTATTTCATAAAGTCATGAAAACAATCAAATCTTTCTTTAAACAAGTGATAATTTAAATTTGTAATTGGTACATCAAAAGATTGGATTTAAATGAATAAATCTGCGTCACTTTTGTTTGTGAAAAGATTGATGGTTCAATGCTGTTGGGTCTGATGTTTTTATAATACTACACCAAATAGTTTTCTTATAAAATAAAAGTCCGTCTGTCTTTTCTGTATAAGTTTTATGTTGTTTTTAAAGTTTAGATTGTCTCAACTGATTTCTGTTAAGTTTTATGCACAGTCATAGATATTTATAAAACAAAGATCCTTGTTGAAAAAAACAGTGATAATAAAACGGCAGAAAAACATCTGACACATTCCTGACTTTAGCATAGTCATATTCCTAACCAAATGGGGTGTTAAATCTCGCTTTCTTTCTGTGATATTTATTTGACTCAAAGTCTTACTGAAGCAGTGAAATACACATGTTTATTCACAGCAACAGTTCCTGAGCTTCAACGTTCGCTATGTGAAGCAGTTAAAATGCTTGTAAAACAGGTCGTCATTGATTTGAGAGTCAAAAGATGATTTGCAATACTTGATTCCATAAATCACTAGATCACCTGCCCTAACTAATGATAAAGAACTAGGATTGAATTGTGTAACCTAGGTGTACTGTGTTACAGGTCATTTAATAGAAATTCAATAATGTGTATCATTGCTTTTTGCACCAAAATCCATATGATAAACTATTGTACAAGTTATAAGTGAATTTTTGTCCATTTTTGTACAAATTGTAATTTGTACAAGCACTGTTTGTACAAATTACAATTTGTACAAAGTCAAAATACAAATTATAATTTGTACAATATTTTTGTACAAATTATAATTTGTACAAAATGATAACTTGTACACAACATATATAAATATATACGATGTACGTTAGAAGTGTAACATATATCGCTTTCATTTTAAACAAAAAAGGCAGACCTCGGAGAAATTAGTACAGTTGTAATACCACCATTGCTATTTCCCTTTAGTCGTTCTAAATTTGCACTTTTCAAAAAATATATGCAAATATGTTTCAAATAAAAAAGAACTTGGCATGAGTAAAGTTTTATACTGTCCAGTACTTTTGACAAAATTTCACACAACATTTAGAAAATAACCATCACTTGAAGTAAACCAATCAAATTTAAACCTTTTATTCTGTAGACTTTTCTTAACACGCAACCTCAAGTTTCTAAAATGTTTATTGAAATATCTTCCTCCAAAGGAATATTTTTTCTATCCTTTTTCATATGCAGCTGAATGAGATGGACTTTGATTTGGTTGTAGTCCGCCTCATGGCAAACACACCATCCCTTCCTATATTGTTATTTTAGACAAGCATTCATTTATTATGAAAAAGGGTTTTTCTTTCTTGCAATACTTATACATACATACGAAAGGTAATACTAAAAATTAAAATCTCAAAAATACTGAACTCCGAGGAAAAAATCAAAACGTAAAGTTCCTAATCAAATAACAAAAGCAAAAGCAAAAACATATAAACGAATAAATAACAACTATCATATTCCTGACTTGGTACATGCGTTTTGTGATATAGAAAATGGTAGATTAAACCTGGGGTTAAAGCTAGCTAAACCTCTCATTTGTATGGCAGTTGGATCAAATACCATTCCACTTACTTTGTTTTCACTTCAGTGTTCTAATTGAACCTATTTGCTTGTCTTATACCTTCATTTTCAGATGAATTCTAATGATCAATAAATAGAATTAAAAACCAAGGTCTTTTCACATCATAGAAATTTTGATAATAAGATAGTTTCTTCATACTGATGCGATAACTAATGGTTTAATTATACTTTTGAGTGAAATAAGGGAGCTTATATGCTACTTCTGGTGAAATGAATGTCATTTTCGGTCTCATATGATAGCTTCTGTCACACTAATTCCAAAAATATATAGTTTATATATACATTTGTATGTAGAACGGGAGATAATTGGCCACTTCCGGTTGTCGAAAGACATTTCTAGTCTTGAGTAATAAGTTTCTGTATCTATATGACAAAATATATGGATTCTGAGTACTTTAGTGTGAAAAAATAGCAAAAAAACCTACTTCCGGTTTTGTCAAGGTCACTTCCGGTAGTAATTTTTCAAGGTCATATGTCAGCTAAACTTTTGAACAAGTTCAAATGGCTATATTATGAACTTAGTTGAAGTGATAATCAAATAACCTTATATTAATACATTTCAGGGGCACTAACACCTATAAGATTCCATTAAATTGTATCAGACTAAATATAGCATATCTTCATTGCAATAAAGCAGACAGTTTTCACGTTTTCTTTTATCTGTATATTTTAAAGTGTCGGAAAAAATGCAAAAAACAATCTAAAGTCACAATTGAGAACTTGACCTTGACCTTTGACCTTGACCTCATTTTCTAAGTTAGGATCAAGGGACCTCAAATTAGGATATACCAGGCGTATACGGTCAACGGGTTATTTCGTAAAGGTAGATAACTCGTATAAAATTTCACCGAATTGCTTCAATCCAAATTAGCCAAAAAATTCTGAGGATGTAACGAACAAATTGTTAAAATAATTTTGTCCATATCTTTTTTTTAAGAAGATGCAGACATTTGATAAAAAGTGAATAGGGAGATAACTCTTACAAAGAAAATGGTTCGGCTTAGCAGGGTGAAATTTAAAAGCGTGTAAACTGTACGATACAATATACAAAATATCTAAGCGACATATTGCAAAACAAATATTTCAAGATCTGGCGGAAAAAAATATTATAATCAGAAGAAATACAATAGGTCTTTCCACAGAAAAGTGGAAATACCTAATTATAACACTTTTATACGCATGGTATAACAATCTATAAGGATTTTTGTTTCCTTTCAATTTGACACGAAAGGGGCTATAGTAGAGAATAACTATTTGAAACTCCTCGCAAATAGTATAAATGGCGTTCCATGTCGTTAAAGACAAGCATTAATACAAATTTGATGACTGATTCCTGTCATCGGGTAATACTTTTGACAATCTGAGAAAAAAAAATCAACATAACAAATAAAGAGCGGGGTAGAAGTCCATAAACAGTGTCAAAATTAAACATTATAAATCAACAAAAGAAGTAAAAACAACAATTGCCATATTATTATACTAACTTGGTACAAGTATTTTTTTCAAAGAAAATATTATCAGTTTCTACAGTAATTTTTATACCCTGTCTCCTCAGTTTGAAAATGTTATCTTATCTTATATTTTTGTGAATAACTACAACTAATAAAAGCATTCATCGGACACGAGCAAATTTTATGTGCATTGTTATTGTATGCTTTCACCATAGTTATATATACAACTCAGGAACGGTGCATTCTGTAGATTATAGATATTTAATTTAAAACCAAATATGATTTCTCTATTGTAATGGACTGATTTGGTACTTTAAACTTTCATATTAGAAGAACAAACATTAAATATCTCGAGGTAAAATAAAAAATTGATTTCTTTCCTGAAAAATCTAGAAAATTTCAAAATAAAGCATACTGTTTTATCTATTACACATCATCGTCCCAATAAACTTCGGCTTTCAAAGTTTCAGACAGAGATGTGTTTAAGATCAAATTTCACAAGTAATCTGTCACATCTTACAAAGCTATAAGTTTTAACCGGATTTTTGTGACAAAAATGTCGGTTATTGATTTGGGGATGTACGGCGGGCGGCCGGGCGGGCGGGCGGCAATCAAATAATGTCCGTGCATTAACTCATGAACCGTTCAACCAAAAAATTTTAATATGTTGTTACTGACACCTAAATGAAGGTCAAGTTCAATAATGGCGATTTTGACCTTTACCGTTCAGGAGTTATGGTTCTTGAAAGATTGAAAAATGGAGTTTCCAGTCGTGTCCGTGTATTTACACATGAACTGTTCTACCAAGGCTTCCCAAATTTTAATATGTTGTTACTGATGACAAAATGGAGGTCAAGTTCAATAATGACGATTTTGACTTTTACCGTTCAGGAGTTATGGTTCTGGAAAGATTGAAAAATGGTGTTTCAAGTCGTGTCCGTGCATTTTCTCATGAACCATTCAACCAAAGCTTTTGAAATTTTTATATGTTGTTACTGATGACAAAATAGAGGTCAAGTTCAATAATGACGATTTTGACTTTTACCGTTCAGGAGTTATGGTTCTTGAAAGATCGTAAAATGGCTTTTCCATTCACTTTATTGCATTTACTCATGAACCATTCAATCTAAGCTTTTCAAATTTTAATATGTTGATACTGAATCTGATGACAAAATGGAGGTCAAATTTGATATTGACGATTTTCACTTTCACCGTTCATCAGTAATGGTTCTTGTGATATTGCCAGGACACAAATAAATGTTAATAAATCCGGTTTGCTGTCGTTGTGACAGCCTCTTGTTATATTATGAAAAGCTGTTATTGCTTAAATTATGTTCCTTTTAAATCTACCAAAGTTCTTTTGTATAATGACAATAAATGAAGACAAAGGGACATTATAACTGGATAAACACTCACTTAGTTGAATTATATTTGGAATCCTTAGGAAAATATTGTGAAGTTACACTTTTTTATATCAAGTATCCGCATCATAATCATTATTTATAATCTAATAACATGAAACGGTACATACTTTGCATGTGCATCAATACTTCACTACCTTATCTGGAATTGACAATAACTTAAAATCTAATTCCCTGAAACTTTTTTGCGAAAAATCTTTGAGTAAGTACACATTATTGATTTTTTTTCTTCCTAAATCCACAAACTTCATATAAATAAATAACATTTCATGTCCTGGAGGACAATTATCACTGACAGAAAGAACCAAGCAAACATAAGGCCAAAAACCATTTACTACTAGCTATAGATACATACTTACCGCCTCCACTCGCTTTGGAAACATGTTCAAGACGTTCTGCCAAAAAAAAAAACGAATTAAGAGTTATAGTACACATTTTTTCCATACGTGATTCGCGGACATGAAACACTAATTGACAAAAACAAAAAGATGTGATATTCTGTAGAGATTTTCATGTACACAAATCTATAATTTCTTTATAAGACTGAAATTTAAATTCTTTACATCTTCTGACATCAGACTCGGACTTCTCTTGAAATGAATTTTAATGTGTGTATTGTTATGCGTTTACTTTTCTCATTGGCTAGAGGTATAGGGGGAGGGTTGAGATCTCACAAACATGTTTAACCCCGCCGCATTTTTGCACTTGTCCCAAGTCAGGAGCCTCTGGCCTTTTTTAGTCTTGTATTATATTAATTTTAGTTTCTTGTGTACAATTTGGAAATTAGTATGGCGTTCATTATCACTGAACTAGTATATATTTGTTTAGGGGCCAGCTGAAAGACGCCTCCGGGTGCGGGAATTTCTCGCTACATTGAAGACCTGTTGGTGACCTTCTGCTGTTGTTTCTTTCTATGGTCGGGTTGTTGTCTCTTTGGCACATTCCCCATTTCCATTCTCAATTTTATTGATAAATATTGTTGAAGCCAATTTCATTCGTATATGTAAATTGAAAAACAAATTGTTCATGTCTGCTAGAAGGTTCCTGTTGTAAAATATTAATCTAGGGTATATAAGTCATAAATTATGAAAATCCCATAAACCAAACACAACGTTAAAATGTAACACATACAGAAACGAACTATAATATAACCATGGCCGTTTCCTGACTTGATATAGGACATTTTAAGAAAACAAAATGGTAAATAATTTCTCAATGTCATATCAAAAATTTTAAACAAAACTAAGAGAAAGGTTACCTTAATCTATATAAAGCAGTCACCACAGTTTCATAAAACTCCTCAAAGCACTTTAAAAGTAGTGTACACAACTGTAAAATCACCCCTTTTTAGCTAACCTGACCCGAAAGGGACAAGTGAGCTTTTTACATTACTTGGCGTCCGTCGTTGGCTGTCGTCGTCGTCCGTTAATTTTGTCATTATCTTGTCTCATGATGCTCGGATATATACGTCTAGAGTTTTAATTGCTGTTGAACAGATCTCAATCTGGGCAGCTTAATAACTGTATTTTAATTTAAGGATAGTGGATCATGGGCAATAACGCATTTTTTTATTCAAAAATCTTCTTCTCTGAATCTTCTGGACCTAGTTCATTATAGAGATAACTGTAAACAGCAAGAAAGTTAAGTAAAGTAAAATCGTCAAACAAGTCACCATCACCAAAAAAGAAAATTTTGTCATCATTGTATTCTTTTCTTTAATGTAGAAGAGTTTCCTTTGTTGAATTTGCACGGCAGCACATAGACCAAGGTGAGCGACACATGCTCTTTAGGGCCTCTAGTGTGTTTATTTGAATCCCATAACTCGGAAACGTAAAATCTAATATTTCAAAATACTACAGGGAGTATACCACAATACATATAAACAAATCACCGAAGTTTATGTTAATTGGTTACCGCGTTTTAAAATTATT
Source organism: Mytilus edulis (assembly GCA_019925275.1). Taxonomy (NCBI): domain Eukaryota; kingdom Metazoa; phylum Mollusca; class Bivalvia; order Mytilida; family Mytilidae; genus Mytilus; species Mytilus edulis. The sequence continues at coordinate 64,153,252 of CM034351.1, read as the reverse complement.
GTTAAACATGCTGTCGACGGAAGGACGGACGGACAACGGTATACCATTATACGTCCCGTATAAATTTTCATTGGTGCACCCAAAAATATCATTGACTGTGACAACAAAAGTACCATAAAATGAAGTTGCAAAGATTATAAGTCCACTTCACTATGTTCTATGGACCTTTTTAGAAAGAATTCAAAAATTTCTAATTTAATACTGGAAAGTTGTGGTAGAACGTTTGGCGAACAGAAAATTTCAATTAAATCGAAAATTGTTAATATTGATCAACGTAGTAATATTTTTGTGATTTATTGAGAATATATGATGTTTTTAGTCATTAAATTACATTTGTAAACCAGAAAAGTCATTTTTAAAAGTCAAGAAATTATATTTTTAAATGTTTTGTTAAAAACCCAGACAATTTGTTTTAAAACTTGGACGGTTTCACAGTTCCTCTCGAAAAAACCTAGACAATAACAATCACTGAATTTAAAGGTTAAATATAAGGAAATTGTGCTCCTTTGTTATTCAAAACATGTATAGTATTCAAAATAAGATGGGTAGTCATGTAAATTACGAATTAGCAGTTAATTGACCTGATCGCATGTTTTATCACTCTAAATAACCTGATCTGGTATGTGAAATAGCCGACGTGGCGCTGTACTTAGGCATCCGATCATTGTGTTATTATGCTATAGTAATTGTTTGTATTCCTGTCTTTCATTTGTTCAAATGAAGACCTTTTGGTGACCTTCTGCTGTTGTCTGTTCTATGGTCGGGTTGTTGTCTCTTTGACACATTCCCCTTTCCCATTCTCAATTTATAAGCCACAAATGTAATGTGTTTTATCTACAATGTATATGCCTTTTGTGTTGATTTATTTTCTATTGTTTGTTTTTATAGTGATTAAGATTATAACACAATTTTGACTGCAGTACTCGTATTTTGACATTTTACTTATTTGTTTTGTTCACACAACATCGTCAATATAATGGCAATTTATGCGACTGTCAAACCTGGTTTAATCTATAATTTTCTACATACGAAAATGCATGTAACAAGTCAGGAATATGATAGTAGTTATACATACGTTTGGTGTTTCTGAGGTATTGATTAAGCCATTTACTACGGATTTTCCATTTACAGCAATCTGTCATAAGCAGACATGTCTTAAGGTTTTGTCAGTATCAGACCTTTCAACAGGTCTGATCAGTGGCAGACTTGCTGTCCACAGGTCTACTTCAGGGCATACATTTCCTAAGGTCTGATCTGAAGTAGACTGTCCTAATGTCAGGTTATTGGCAGACTCGTCCACATGCCTGGTCTGCAGCAGTCATATAAAAATAAACCAAGATCTTGTCTACCAATAAAATTAACTTCCTTACTTACTTAAATTTCTTTTGAGTGACATTGGAAAGCATTCAAAACTATGCTTCAAATTAACTTTTGATTAGATTGGAACTGCACTCATTTGTATAAGCAATTCAGAACAGCAAACAATCCACCCATTCATTTTTTTATAAAATTAAACGACATGAAATTTTGAACCTTTCGGACGGTGATGAGGTTTTAAAAAAATCATCTGAATCAAAAATCTAAAAATATCATTTCATTTAGCTTTTTAAAACCAATCAGTGTTTTATTTGGCACCTTATTTTCGACGCTCTCGCAAACACGGCCTTACATTAACACCTGAAATTTACGATAAGAAAAGGTATATAAAAAACACAATATTTCATGATTATTCCCACCTATTAACATTGGTCAAATATCAGCAATTCTAACAAAGTTTAAGCACATTCTTGTTGTTTATCCCTTTTTGTCCATACTTCTAAAATGACTCTTAAGTGGATATGGTCATAACTGCAATCAATCTTCCTTTGTAGTCTGGCAAATTGTGGTACAATTTCATACAATTACATATACTTAATATATTCAAACTATTGTCTAGAAACCAGAAAATGTTCGGATCAACCCCATTTTAGGATATTATAAAACAGTGAGGACCATAACACTCATTATCATACTTCAGTTATCATTTTCTATTTCAAATAAGTACACAATATTTTTTGACTATTTTTTTTTAAATTGCAAGCCTTGAACTATTGGACCGGTCAATAGTTTCCAACTATTGGACCTCGATTAAACATGTGACCGCAAGCGTTATTATATTTCGCGGAATTTCCAATGCAGCTACGGGTTGAAGGATTTTGAAAATACCGTGGGAGTTACAGAGAAGCAACGTTGCGTGTTACCTGAAATTTATAGGGTTGACGTCAGTGCAAGATGTAGCCTTAGCATTTCAGAATATTTTTGAAGTTAACGTTATGGTTGGGTTTATGCTTTTTATATTACGATAGTCAGTTTTTAACCGCCATTTATTGTTTGTTGTCTTTTTCGATAAAATAAAACACTTACTGACTGGATATTCGTGGGAAAGTAAGTTTATTGTCTCCTTGTCGAGGTGCAACTATTGCCCTCGGCTACGCATCAGGACAATAGTTGCACTTCGGCAGACAATAATATGACTATTCACCTCATACCCAGTCAATAAGTACACTTTCAGTCAAAAACTTTCATTTGTGGAATGAAACTTTGTGGTACAATTTCATAGATATCAATTCACTTATACAAAAGTTAGTGTCTTAAAACAAACTATTCTTTGGCGACAATGACCACTATAGTGCCGCACACCTATACGGCCGAAATATTTTTTTTAAGGTCATATAAAAAAAAATCCCTACTGCAACTTAATTGTGATAAACAACTAGATATATGACATTAAAGGTTCTAAAGTTGCCATTAGAAATTGTGTAACTGTAGCATTGCTTTTTTTATTAAAACAATTACATAATTAGAAGTCTAAAATGTTCGTAGTTTCAACATGTAATAATAAGTGTGTCTTTTTGAAAAATAAACATATTACTTCCCGGTCGAACTTTTTAAAATGAAGTTAAATTCCGATTGTTATTATTCACTTGTTCATTGCCTCTGATATATGGAATACATTTTAGTATAAAAAAGAATATATTAAAGGCAACATTAGTATACCGCTGTTCGAAAGTCATACATCGATTGAGAAAACACACATCCGGGTGACAAGCTAAAATCAAGGGCATCACATCAACTATAAGAGGAAATCAACAAAAAAGCAGAAACACTGAAGTGCAGCAAACAACAGAAGACAATGCAACACACACAGAAACGAACTATAAGATAACAACTGCCGTTTTCCTGAATTAATACAGGACATTTTAAGAAGAAATGGTAGAATACCATAACAGTAGAAGTTAAGTGTACCAAATTTTAAATTACCTTGATTTTGTTTTCTGCTCACACAAAACAACAGAACAATTCCCAAAGGTAGTATACTCCCGGCTGCCACCAAAGCAATGATAATGTACTCTTCTACTTTTGCTAAAACCAGTAATAATAATAAAATTATTACCAGATGAATGACACATACTTAGATAAAGATTTTGTTTATCTACAATTCAATAAATGAAAAATTAACTCACCGGCGTATTCGTTCAATCATGATATTGTGATTACATAATTTCGGTAGTAACCTTTTATTTCGCTGAAACCTACTAAATTCCCAGTGTACGCATACGTTACACACGATAGAAACATATAACCTGGAAATTGCACGCAAGGTTCACCTCCATAGAATGAAATCCATTATTTGACGCTACACATATGTGGCGTAAAAGATTCAAGTATCGGGACCAAGCACATTCGACAAAAAAGCTAATATATTTGAACGTTGTCATAGATAATTTTTTATTTCTTTCTATTAGTTAATAGATTTATCGTAAACATACCGTGGTTTCAAAATCATAAAGGCAATACCGTTTAAAAAAGAATATAATATACTACTTTATACTCTTGAAACAATATCCATAATGATACGAAACATTTATGATATTAGTGTATAGAAATAGGAAATCAAAGTCAGGATGAATGACAAAGACATATGACAACACAATATTGATCTTTATTCAATCAAGTCATTCAGCTTGCAGAATATCGTTAATTGAAAAAGTTCAACACATATAGAATAAATGTGCAATTTCAATACAAATATTGCTGATATATATAATGTATAAATATAATTATATATATTTGTAAAAAAAATCCATCTGCATGCCTTATATATATCATGTACTGTGTTACGACGCTAGATTACAATGTCGGGAAAGAAAACATCCGGCCACAGAAAGCTTACTTAATGAAGGGGCTTGGTAGTCGAGTAGTCTAGCGCGTCGGCCATATCGGTCCCTGTATATCTGCGTCCATTCGTTTTTCATTTTGAAATATCAAAAACAAAAAACAAAAAACGAAACTGTTTTCATTTTTCGTTTTTGATTTCTTAAAAACCAAAATGAAAAACAAAAGTGTTTTCGTTTTTCGATTTTATATCACAAAAACAAAAAACGAAAAACAAAAGTATTTTCATCGTTCAATTTTGATTTCTCAAAAACCAAAATCGAAAAACGAAAATGTATTCAATAAACACATCATAGATACCAGAACTAAATTTTATATAGTTGCCAGACGCGCGTTTCGTCTACAAAAGACTCATCAGTGACGCTCGAATCCAAAAAAAGTTAAAAAGGCCAAATAAAATACGAAGTTGAAGAGCATTGAGGACCAAATGTCCGAAAAGTTTTGCCAAATACAGCTAAGGTAATCTATGCCTGAGGTAGAAACACCTTAGTATTTCAAAAAATTCAATTTTTTTTTGTAAACAGTTAACTTGTAAATATAACAATATCAATGATAATTCATGTCAGCACAAACAGTGCTGACTACTGGGCTTGTGATACCCTCGAGGACATAAATATCCACCAGCAGTGGCATCGACCCAGTGGTTGTAAATAAACTCATCATAGATACCAGCAATTTGTCTTTCCCACACTGTTAAATTGTCATTCCAAAAATGACAATGTTGTCATTTGTCATTCATTTAAAGGTGCATCAGAGAATGACATTATAACAATGTTGTCGATTTTTGTTACACTAGAACACACCCGTGATATCGCGGGTCTGTGGCTGAATTAAAGAATATAACTATGCGTAAGCCTTATTTTAGTATTGGTATTGTCATCTGATAAAGTCATGCCGATTATAAGTTGCACAGTTTTCTCTGCTTTCAACATCTTTCTGTTTGAACCCGTCGACCTGGAACTTATCAATTATTGGTATTATTAATTTTATTTGGAAAACAAAAGTCCCTGGAAAGGAGTATTTTTTAATCAACAGCATTGTCCTTAATGAGTTATAATTAAAGTTGAATTCTTTGATTCGCTGTTTTACGTCATTCCGGCTAACAAATTGAAAACTGTACATGCTGTACCTTTACGCCTTATTTTAAGTCCAGAATTATATTATTCGTATTGTCATCTTAGAAAGTCATACTGATTAAAATACTACAATCGGGTACAATGTGACAATGATTGAATTTAGTAGTGTCAACCCTGTGATTACGACCCGTGTATATAGCAAAATCCTAAAAACAGCGTTTGGTGGTGCGCCTGTCAGATGCGGAACGTACAGATAAGATAATAGGTAACAGGTGAATATACTATTGGTATCGGTATCGGATTCGACCCGGAACTTCTTAATTATTGGCAATATTAATTATGTGGGAAACAAAGGGGTCTGGAGTGGTGTAATTTTTAATCAACAGCATTGTACTATATTAGTTAGATATAAAGTTGGATTCTTTGATTCATCGTTTTTACGTGATGACGGCTTATAAATTGGACCTCGTAATTTTAGTATTATAGATACTTATCGAAAACAAAAAGGGTGAACATAGAGTTTTGTATGTAATTTTAATTATTTCTCGATTTATAATGTAAAATATTTTCCTTTCTTGTTGTTCAGTCATTGATAGTAAATATTGCCAAATTGAATGTAAACACCCCGGTGTTCTTTCAAAATAATGTAGACAAAATAGACTGCACGACTTCTGAATTGAACTACGGTGATAAAGTAGTCAAAGACTTTCAAATTACCTTGTTTATATCTTTGATAAAGAATAAATTATTATATTTAAATATTAAACGAATCACAAATTTAAATTGTAAAATATAATATAAATAAAGACAACAGTAGTATACCGCTGTTCAAAACTCATAAATCCATGGACAAAAAACAAAATCGGGATAACAAACTAAAACCGAGGGAAACGCATTAAATATAAGAGGAGAACAACGACATAACACTAAAATGTAACACACATAGACAAAATCCCACGAGAATAATATATATAAAACATCAAAACCAAATACATGAATTTGGGATAGACAAGTACCGTGACACGTCTTATCGCAATGTGAATTTACACTCAAAAATAAGAGAAAACAAACGACACAACGTTATCATGTAATACACACAGAAACGAACTATAATATAACAATGACCATATTCCTGACTTGGTACAGGGCATTTTTAAAGGAAAAAATGGTGGGTTAAGATGGTACAAATAAATAGATTGATAACAATATCACACTTACAAAGGAGGTAAATACTTTTAAAACTGACACGAAAAGTAAAGTAAAGATGTAATTCGGCTGTAACTTCTTAACATTACAGGTTGCAACACCTTGGCAAATTATTGGGTTCCAATAAACGTTTGGAAAATTAAGTCGATGTGCTTTCCCGTAGGGTTTTATGCAGAACAATTACCGGAAATATATTATGGAAGCTTGCAAAAACAATATCAAAATATTACTAATAAAAAACACACAATATGCATAGAATAACTCAGTGTAAAAGAAATCCGACTCCGATGTCAGAATAGTAATAAAAAAAAACACTACGCAAAATGAATATGATTCATAAATTAACAAAGAACTACTAGCAGTAACTGACATGCCAGCTCCTGACCCAAATTAAACATATCGAACGAATATATAGATATAAGAAGTTGTTGTATGAGTGCCAGCGATGTTGTGTACAAATAATATGTAAACAACATATATAAGAGACAATATATACCAAATAATAATGTTTTAAAAGAATAATGTATACATTTAAACTTAATAACTATTTAATAATAGGTCATTTATTTATATATTTTTATTTTGACAGGTGTGTTTCCCCACCGAAAATTCTTTTGTCAGAATTCTATCTATCTTAAACAACTCACATGTTCTCACATCATTCGGTTCTGTTGGACTCAAGCTTGAACCTCTATCTAGTTCAGCAATAATGCCAAAGCTTGTATTATAATAAAAAAACTCTGAAATTAATTTACAGTAAAAACGGTTAACCATAAACCATAACCATATTCATAACTGTTGTATCAACCAGTAATCTGTATTGGCAAACTACTCAGAGAGTGTACACGCTTAATTATTACCTTGGTGTAGTTTTCACGTACAACGAAAGACTGAGATAAATTTTTGTGCATGACTTTGAAATACTGATAGGTCAAAATGTAATGGCTTTTGTTATCGATGTCTCTTGTTTAAAAAAAAAATAAGTGCAAGATAACATAGACGGGTGGGGACAAAAAATGAAAAAAGAAAAAGATGAAGTAAAAACAATACATTTACTATACATTTACTATAACGACAAAATACATACAAACAAACATAAAAAAACTAAAGTTTGAGCAAATCCAAAAACATTTTCAGATGGTATTCTTTTAGCCGTAGGAATTCCGTGTTTTTGATGTTGCCTCTGTCGTGTTAATTATGTAAAATCCCGTTATAGCTTTCGGTTATGGCAAAATCATTATAAGGAGAACTGGATTATAGCTACTTCATATTGAACATATGCAACCGTTGTCATCTGTGACCCAGATGCCCCATAAAAGAGGAACGAAAGATACCAGAGCAATAGTCAAACTCATAAAAATAAACTGACAACGTCATGGCTAAAAAATAAAAGACAAACAGACAATAATAGTACAGAAGGACACAACATAGAAAACATAAGACTAAGCAACATAACAATCAACCAACTCAAAGTGCTATATTTATAATGCTTGTGATCTTGATTTTTCTAGCTTTCTTTAGGACTGTTACCCTCTATAAATAGTCCACATAGGACACGCAAGCGTACTGATATGTTATGTGCCTGTATCAAATGTTAACAGTGAAACAAAGCCGTCTCAAAAGCTATCCGGTGACTAGTTATAAAATCAAATCCTCAAACACAACGATGACCAATAAAAAAAATTAAAATATTTTCATCAAAACCTACACAGATTCAGCTGTGCATTACTTGTAGATACAGAAATATTTATCATTTGTTAATGTTTGTCCGGGGTTGAAACTGCATTCGATAATAATGCATTCGCTGTTTGAAATGTTAAATAGGCATACGAAGATGTGGCATGAGTTCTAATGAGAAAACTCTCCATCTAAGTAACAATCTGTAAAATTAAACCATTATAGGTCAAAGAATGGTCTTCAACGCGGAGCATTGGCCCATACCGAACAGCAAGCTATAAAAACGGCCATAAAATAACTAGTGTGAAACCATCCAATTGGGAAAAGCAACGGTCTAATCTATATAAAAATCGAGAAACAAGAAATACTTATTAACCACATGAACAAATGACAACTCCTAAACATCAGGACATTGGATTGGGACAGGTACAAACAAATGCAGCGGGTTTGAACGTTTTATGAGGTGCCAACATTAGCCTTATGTGATACAATAGTGTAATATCACAACATGAAATATCAACTCAAATGGCTTAACTCAACATAAGTACATGTAAATAAGCATGCAATAGTTACCAGGATTGGACACTAGTAAAGATTTTAGTCTGAAAGGAGCATAATTAAAAAAAAATATTGACCTGATTTTTCGTCAAAAAACCTAATATTTCGAATTATTAGTGATTCTAATCAAACTCAAAACTGCATCATATGAGTTTAAAAATGATAAAAACCTTTGTAGATCTATAAGATAAATTTGTTGATGTGTACACAATTTTTTAGCAAATCATTTGATGAACAATGTTTGCATATTTATCAATTAAATTTGGTGTAACTCTTTTTGCAGTTCCTTGATGCAATAAAAATATTGATTAGTAATTAGTTTTCCGTAATCATTTATTCTATTTTTCTACCACAAGTGTTTCATTTCTGAACTTACAATACTAGTTGGTTCCTATGTTCAGATGTACCTATATCGTTTTTATTCTAATGTAAACCATAACGTGTTTCCTTGCGGATAATGAAACAGATATTCTTTTAAAAATGGATATTTAGAGGTAAAATATCAAAGCTTCAAATGTACATGTTTCAGTTGCTTTGTAGTACACATTACTATGATTCTTTATTCGTAAGATTAAAGTAGTTCACTCACCACTACCATTAAATATAATCTCTTCTTTCGTTGAAAGTATATACTTATAATCGATGTGATGCACTTCACATCCAAATATGTCCCCATTTGCAAACGTCTTGCTTGAGACATTCAAAATAAATGATTTACAATCACTAGAACAGGAACATGTGTCTATGTTACATAACTTGTTTTTATGATAACATTTGTTGTTGCTTGCTCTTAGATTATCAAGTGTTACTGTGTTGTAAAGAAATTCAGCTGAGCAGTCATGTGATCCAATCGAAAAATGACAATGAAATGTCACCTTAGCTGAGTTAACCTCCATAGTACCCGAAAACACTACATTCAAATGAACTGAAATTATATACATATTGTTATTAATAAGTCAGAACAAACCGTACAGCTACGAACGTTATACACAATTGTGTTATTGGATATTTGATTAAGTTAGAAGATACAAAACAAATTTCCATGCAGCATTTGACAGAAAGGAAAAGACACATACATATTTTTACTTAGTATGATTTTAAAACAAATGAAATACAGAAATATATATTTGAGAGTATAAAAAATTATTTCAACCATTGTTCGGTTTAATTTTTCAGACTTATATATGTACAATAACGCGTGTACATTTCTAAAATTTTGAAACAATGACGTAGGTAATATATGTATTCATAACAGAGACTGCATAGATATGTTTCTAATAAAACTAGCTGTATGTGCGATATGAACTGGTACACTTTTAAAATCTCAAGGTGACGACGTTTAAAATGTGACAACTAATATAAAACAGAAGATGTGGTATGATTGCTAATGAGACAACTATCCACAAAAGACCAAAATGACACAGACATTAACAACTATAGGTCACCGTACGACCTTCAACAATGAGCAAAGCCCATACCGCAGAGTGAGCTATAAAAGGCCCTGATAAGACAATGTAAAACAATTCAAACGAGAAAACTAACGGCCTAACACTGCATTCCAATTAACCATTACTGACCCACCTTAGCCTCAATGAATTGTAATTGTAAAATTAACAAAACAACTTTGAGATAATCTATTTGAAAATCATTTACCTTCTCATAATATTGTCTCTTACCCAAGGATTTATATAGTAAGTCTATACAAATCCTTGCTCTTACCCAAGAACAAAAAGTAAAAGAAATGCTTAAACCCTAAAACATGGATCATGTTTAAAATATCATATGACAATAAAAATACTATCAAATTTTGCTGTGATGAATATTTCTAATATTTATATTTTATTCAATAGAGAAATAATGAATTGCCTAAATTTTATTTAGCATAAGTCTTAAAGACAATCTTAAACATATGCTAAACAATGTTGAATGCAGATCAGTCTATCTACAATAATAAACCATTTTGATTTTAGAAAATTAATTTGAGAAACACCTTTTCAATAGAAAAAGGCAGGCATTGTAAATGTTTGCAGTTATATTTGAAAATGATATTCATTTATTCTTCACTTACCAAAAAATAGACTTCATACATATAAAAAAATAACTTAAATTGATTAAAAATTATATAAAAGATATAATATCAAACCTAGTAGTCATGAGACAAATTTTATTTCTTATTAAGCTATTTGTTCAACTAGTTTTATTATTTCATTTAATTTTTGAATTTCTTGTCATAATCACAGTTAACAAATTTGGCAAACACATACATGTATATTTTACCTGAGACACATGACCTGTAAGTTACATAATTTTAACACTTCAATGCATTCAAGATTTCCCTTTAATCCTTGACTAGTTTTTGATTAATACCTTGTGTATTAAAAAAGCAACAGGGGGTATGATGATGAACATATAGGGCCACCATGGTGAACATATTTTTTATGGCCACCATTAATAAGATAAAGTCACAGGTAGTACTGTATATACATTTAAAATTTTCAACGACAAAAAAACTTGTTTAAAAAACCACATAAGTTACAAAGTGAAAAAAACAAAAGATGATATCATCAAAATGCTGGACCTTTTTTATCGACATCATATCTGTTGAGTATTGTGGATAATATTGCAACTGTTATTGTAGCATAGGTGTTCATAGACCCAATCAGTGTTCTAATTTCGATTGTTATCACAACCTTATAGACTTTATCATATTTCGGTGCGTCTGAAATGTTTTTTTGAATTTCCTATTACCAGAAATGCCGATTTTCTTTTCATTTGGAGCTAGAAAATTGTTATTACGCTGTATTTATAACTAAGTATAAGATCCAATGAGACAACTCACCATGCAAGAGAGCTTTATTTATTACAAGAGACTAGTGAAATGTGTAAAAGAGGGACGAAAGATACCAAAGGGACAGTCAAACTCATAAATCTAAAACAAACTGACAACACCATGGCTAAAAATGAAAAAAACAAACAAACAACAGCACACATGACACAACATAGAAAACTAAAGAATAAACAACGGTAATATTGGTCTATCCTGAGATATTATGTAAAATAAGTTTGTGTATGTTTCCAAATAAAACATTCATCTTCCTGCAATAATGATGTAGAAGATTAGATCAACAAAATGCTGGACCTTTTTTTAACGACAATAAATGTCAGTTCAGTGGAATGATATTCAAGCAAACGGCCTGTATTCTCTTTATTACTAATGGTACATCCACTACATACCAGCAAGAGTCTGAAATGACCTATATTTGTACTCGACTGTACTGATCTGTACTCGACCAGAGTGAATTGGTCTGAAATTTACTTGATAATACTCGACTGTAGTCTGAACCATACTGAACAGTCTGAATTTGTACTTAACCATTTTATACGAGTCTGAGCCATATTCGACCTAGTCTGAACCGTACTCGACCTAGTCTGTACCATACTCGACCTAGTCTTAACCATACTCGACCAAGTTTTAACCAACCTAGACCTATTCTTTGTTTCTATCAACTGAATTTTATCAATTTAGGAAATATTTTTTTAATAAAAAATGAAATTTAAACAACACGTTGAAATTTAGTTGAGTTTAGTTCATAATGCAGTGAATGTTTTTTTATATTAATATATATATAAAATAGTATATAAAACAACTGAATAAATTTTGAAAAAATGAGACCTCAATTGTTTTGATTTTTATTAAACCAAGAATTTAATATAATCATGATAATACAATTTCCATATCAATCCTTGATAACCTTTTCAAAAAAGGACATGTGTTCTAAACTAACAGTAAAAATTTATTTCAATTAATTTAGGTAATTTTTGTCCAATTAAAGACATGGCATACTTAAAGCAATTTGATATGGTCCAATTACCTCAGTACATGTGTGTTTCACAGGTAAAAAGAAAGCCCTATTTTCTTAAATTCGTGTATTACTTATCTAGTATATTCGGAAGGCCTTGTTATTTAAGTTAAACAGGATGTTGCAATTTTGAATAAATGTTATTTAGAATGTAATACCTCTGACCAGGTGTGATCTTAGTTATGAGTTTCCCCCAAGCAGAGGTAATACTTTATATTTCACCACTAATCAGAAAAACAATTTTATTTATTTATTTAATTTCATCCCATTTTGATATAAATTATATAAAATATTTTTTATCCTAAATATAATAATAGATATATCTTTAATATAAGGTTAAACAATTTATAAATTTTGTTGGCTGTTGTTATATATATCAGTTAAAAAGAAATTTATTTTGACAGTTAAAACGTAGAGATTATTTGGTCTAGTATGGTTCAGACTGGTCGAGTATTGTTCAGACCTTTGGTTAAGTATGGTTTAGACTGGAAAAGAAGGTCGAGTACAGGCCGAGAATGGGTTAAGACTGTTTCAGACTGGTCGAGTAATAGTTCAGACTATTTTTAACGGCAAAGATTAAGGTCAAGTACGATTCAGTACAGATGAGTATGGTTCAGACTGGCGTCGAGTAATGTCAAGTAAAAGTCAGACCAATTCAGACTGGTCGAGTAAAAATCAGTCCAGTCGAGTTCAGATATAGGCCATTTCAGACTTTAATGGTTTGTAGTGATCACTACTGGCCATGGCCTTCTTGTATTTGTACAAATATGATGTAAAATTCATACAGAACCTTCTTAGAAACACAATTAAAGTATCTTGCAAAATTCTGTTATTCACTTTTAGATGTAATGACAATGCTCGTTTGTTCAGTAGCCAACATTATAATTAGATATAATTGCACGCGTGTACGGATATGCAATGCCAGAGAAAAGTAGCTATTGGATGTACGATCGTAAGTGGCCATACCTGTTTATATAGGAACATACATTTGGCTAAGTTTAATATTTGAAACAAATTTGACATGGCGTTGAAAATTCGTGTTTTGAATATGAGTTTGAATATATTGTAGGTGTCTTCCACCATTTTTTTAATTAGGGTCATTCCGTTTTGTTCTTTTTTTACTTGTTTTTAAAAGAAAGGCAATTGCATATTCCATTTTTACGCTCTTAAATAAGTAATATATTTGAATTTTTCTTTGAGTTATCCAGAGTCTGTAATGATAAATATTTAAGACATTTACGATGTGTACGCTTAAGCTTGCTCATGTTTACTTCATGTATATGATTTTTAGACGTGAAAATCGGTGCACTATTTATAAAAAGTATTTTCAGTACAGGTGTCTGCTTTGAATTTAATTAATTCTCACCTTTGTGTAAATATGAACATATTATGAAAGTAATCAGTGGTATTTTGTACATTGCAATTGAGCCTTTTAGGTCGACTCCTTATTCATTTCCACTTCTTTAGGTCTCAGATATTCCTGTTAAACAGAATTAAGACATCTCAGATTAGTACAACTTCCTGAAATAATAGGCAAACCAATCGTAGTGGAAAATGAAATATTTATCGACACACAGAAAAAGGTACACATCAATTATTTACCAGTCTTAAAATCATTTGAAAAGCAAATGGCCACTGGTATGTTGATTCACAGTTTAAAATTTATAAAAGTATTTGAATGCAGTGCAATTATGTGTTTAAGTCTTCATATACTTTTATTACCTGTACAATGTTTTGAGGCGAGATATCAAAGGAACAATAACTGGACGTTTTTAACCACCTCGACTGGCTATACAGCCCTTCCACGGTCGGCATTAAATAAACTCATTATAGATACTAGGACGCGCGTTTCGTCTAAAAAATACTCATCAGTGACGCGCGAATCAAAAATTGTTTAAAAGGCCAAATAGAGTACAAAATTGAAGAGCATTCACGAGCAATGAAGGAACAATCAATTTCACGACAAACTGACGACGCCCTGGCTAAAACATGACCAACAAAGAAGCAATAGCACACAATACATAACAAAAAAATCCAAAAGTTTGAGCAATACGAATCAATGCCAAAAAGAAGTAGTTCCGGGGGTAAGCCAATCCTGTGCTACGTGTGACAAAACTCATCTTCAACCAGAAATGTGTTTGATAAAACACCTTTAACTAAACCGATTTGAAATATTGCTTTGATAGCTTCCTAAGATTTTTGTGAACAACAACCCCTTTTCAAATAAATCATGGTAGGAAAGCGGGCCCTGAAATGTCATATCAAATTGAAGATATATAGTTCAGATGCAGGTTCTGCTTGAATATTGGTACATAGAAATGGACAGTTCCTCACTGGAAATCAGTGAATATTTCTTTTGATCTCAAACGACCCTCATTTTCTTTTTCTATGTAATAGGAAGCAGACTTCATTGTTTCTTTTGACTTTGACTATCATGTTAACAAAGAGATTTTGAGACTGAGCCCCGCATCTTTTCATATCCCTTCAACTCAAAGTTTAATTGCCTGCTGAACGCCAATGTTTCTCTTCGGATATTCCGGTTTCCTACACCAATAAAAGCTCACTGCCATAATATGGTCAACATATTGAAAGCATTGTTACAAACAACAATCTTACGTACTGATCTTCCACTAATTTAGAAATCATCTGAGTATTAACAGTATTCATTTGAATACCGTCATGTACTACATAATTAAGGCCTGTATTACTGAACTCATCCAAATACCACCTCTCATTAGTAGAGGTGATGTATATTTCAATCCCTATCCCCCCTTCTGTTAGTGTCTTGCAACGCTTATTATACTATCGCATTTATACTGTTAGTTTTTTTTCATCGGTTCTACGGTAAATGTAATGATCATGTACTCTTCATTCAAGTTTTGTGTATTGCTGTATCAATAGCTAGGAATGATTTTTGACAAGCATTCTTGATTCATACTCATAATTACTTTCTCTGTCTTGCTTCCAGATAATGTGAAGCTCCTGTCTACATATTTCAGAATAGCTGTGTTCCACAATCTGTTAAAAATACATTCACGTGCTTTGTTTAAGGAGTGTCTATATACCAATTGTGTCTTTTAAAAAAAATTATAATTTGTTTTTATAGTGATTAGAATAATAAGACAATGTTGACTGTTGTACACTAACTACTGACATTTTTACTTATAATGTATGTTTATGTTGCTCTAATATTGTTGTCAATATAATGAATTTACTTGCATCTATTATGCAAATGAGATGTTCAGCAAGCTATTATACTAGGTTTAACCCACCATTTTCTTCGAAAGTTAAAGCATGTGCAAAATCAGGAATATGTTTTCCATTTGATTAATATGTTTGAGGTTTGATATAGCCATTTTATAAAGTTTCCGTTCTGAATTTTCCTTGGAGTTCAGTATATACTTACTTTTGTCATTATAATTTCTAAAACTTTGTTTTATATCTAGCAATGCCGCCCACTTATAAAACAGTTGTGTATAGTTCCAATATATTGACAAAAGGTTGAGCAATTCAATTGACATAATACATGTAGGACAAAGGGACAATAATTGGGATCCAAAGACAGTGTGGATGTATATCACAGAAGTTTCAAAAGCCGTATAAATAAATCTAGCAACAAAACGTTCCTGTAGATATAGTGGAACTCTAGTTCTTCGTCAATTATCTTGTCTTGTGTTTTCAAAATTGGCTTTTAAATTCTGTAAACCACTTTGATGCTGCATACATCTTGTCTTATGTATTGTTTTTATGGTTAGATACTACGGGTAGGTTGAACATGTTTTGGTTCACATGCACGTGAGTGAATATTGCAACTTTTAAGGATTTTTTTCTCTCGACAAACCTGAGAAACCACTAAGGTATAGAGAAAGTCCAAATAACTGTTTATTCCTGGAAATGGTGGATCTGGAAGTCCGCAGGGCCAACGTCCATTATTCTCCGAAAATGAACAGTTATTTCGACTTTTGCTCACCCAAAATAAACCTTCAACTTTCGAAACGAAAAGATACTTGAGGTATGATTAAAAGGATATGTATGTGTGTCTTTATGCGGTATTTCTGGAGACAATAAAAACTAATATTTATGCATTTATCAGTACATGTTTAATAATGGATTATGAATGTTTTCAATTTGATAAATCTTGGATGTAGAATCGTCTGAGAAAATGGTACAACTATAATAAGTCTCCAGGTATGCAACACTGTAGTATAGATTATCTAAATAATAAGTGTGTGCGAGGGTATCACCAGCCCAGTAGTCAGCACTTCGGTGTTGACATGAATTTCAATTATATGGTAATTTTTATAAATTTCCTGTTTACAAAACTTTGAATTTATTGAAAAACTAAGGATTTTCTTATCCCAGGAATAGATTACCTTAGCCGTATTTGGCACAACTTTTTGGAATTATGGCCCCTCAATGCTCTTCAACTTCGTACTTATTTGGCTTTATAAATATTTTGATATGAGCGTCACTGATGAGTCTTATGTAGACGAAACGCGCGTCTGGCGTACTAAATTATAATCCTGGTACCTTTGATAACTATTTGATATATCTGACAGGAAATATGATTCTTTGTTTCAAACCATTCTGTTAGATCAAATGGAATTAAACAAGACAATTTTTTTTTTCATTCTTATCATTATAACATTTTTTTTTAAATAACCGCGTGTTTAAAAACATTTCTGGATTGCGTTTTGTATATCTTTAACTTAAGTGGGAAACTACTTTTTGATTTCATCAAAACATTTCAAGATTAGCGCCGTCATTTAAACTGCCGATGTATCTGTTATATTTGATACTAAATTACAACAGTGAAATAATTCGATTGTGTTACGCGTTTCTGTTGAAAATTGAATAAAAATTCCGTCCATTATTTAAGCCTTATTCAAATGTTATCCATATCCCTAAGTACCATATTCAATTTATAACAACGATAAATTAATTGCACAATATTATTGTTGAAACTATTTTGATAAACATTTCTTTTTGTTATGCCCCACCAAGGGGCATTATACATTTTAGTCTGTGCATCCATTCGGGCGTTCGTTCGTTTGTACGTCCGTCCGTCTGTCCCGCTTTAGGTTAAGGTTTAGGTCAAGGATATTTTTTTTATGAAGATGAAGTTCGATCACCTATGATATGATCTCTTTAATGTTAATGCTAAATTAAAGTTTTGACTCTTATTTCACTGTCCAGTGAATACAGAAAATGATAGTGCGAGTGGTGCATTCATGTACTATTGACACATTCTTGTAATGCATGCATCAAAATGGAACAAACAATGCCGTACAATATCAAAATATGACACAAAATTCCAAGCAGTAGATATCTTAAACAGTTAAATCAAAAGCAAATCTGTAAGTGAAATAGTTTTGTTCTCCAATTTTCCATATTGTTGAAAAAGTTTTAATAAATTCAATATAACAAAAAGATTCATTTGAGTTATTGAATTTGATATTTTGAAGATTCAGAGTCGAGGAATGGCATTCAATGGACATATTCGTGTTTAATGGCTTTGATACTATCAGTGACAGAAATTTAGCTAATATTTGTTTCGGAAAACATATTGTGGATATATATAAAGGTGTTGAATTTTAGTGAAAACGATATTATATATTATAAAATGGAATTACGACTTGCAAATACAACCTGTTTATTAATACTGAGATATTATGTGTTCATTGTATTACTACGAGGTCAAACAATTTTACAAAAAAAAATATCAATTAAATATTAGCCATTTTAGTGACTTCATCCAATATCGTGTTACGTCTTTTAGAACAATTTCCATAGGTGAACACTCGAATACCCAAAGGGTAAAATGTCCGGGTGAATAAGGATGGACATTAGAAAATAACTCTCCGTTTTGGTAAATAATGGAGAGTTTGAACAAAGGATTTGCGTCACATGTGTTTGTGGCTTTTTCTTTGAGTTGGGAAATAAATTGATTTGGTTTACTTCCCTTAGATTACTATTCCTAGCCAAATCAAGCTTTTGGAGTAGGATCTTGTTTCTGTTGGGATTTTTTCTTTCAGTTAATGTCTTTCCATGGTTTTTTGGTTCGTGAACCGTATTTGTTTTTGTTAAAATTATTGAATAGCGGCATACTACTGTTGCTTTTATTTTGTACTTGTCTCCACCTGACTTTAACTTTTTAACTGCTTTGGCTCTAGGTTATTAGGACATATGTTATAACTAATTGAACTAATATCAATAGTTGTAGAAAAGGGATGAACTTGAAGATTAAGACATTCCCCAAAGGATAAATTTTACCCTTAAGGTATACCATAAAATCTGTCTCTTTAATTATACAATTTGATACATAATTAGCTGCAATGTATGATATAGAGTTTCAATGGCAATTCTACTTGGTTTTGTAATTATTTTAGAAGGATTCAATTTGGATTCACTTGTGATAAAATAGATAAAGCGTTTTCAAAGACTTACAAAAAAATCAACTTAAATACGTTATCTCTGTTCAATTTACAAAAAGGGATGAAAGGATGTAATGTATCCTTATTGTTATGATGAAAAACTTTCAAAAAGACATAAATAACAACTTTAAAATGAATTATCGGGGTATTTAACAGCTTTCTATGCAAGATATATTTTGCTTATTGTTGGAGCCGTACGGGGCCTTCAGTACTAACTTCTACATTATGTAGTTATGATGGAGAGTTGTACAATTGGCAATCATACCATATCAGTTTTTTGATTTTTACAAACAAAAACTTTTTTTTTACCTTGTTTAAAAGTACTATTATAACGCTATGGTCCACTTTAACTAACTAACATTGTTCTCAAAGATAATTTGTTTAGTTGACTTTATAATTTACAAGTTGTGAAAACTGACTCATTTGAAAAATACCTATTTGATTGAACAACCAACTAGAATTCAGAGTTATCTAAGCAATGTACTAAAAAACAGTACAACTTTGAATCATAATATAACATGTTTACTTTGACAGTTTTGAAAAAAAATATTTAAAGGGGTAGAAATTTGTGTCTTTTGCATTTGGCTCAGTGAATGATGTAGGAAGATTTGGGAAAATTGGATTAGTTTGAATCCAACAATCATTAAATTAAGAAACTATTTTTTAAAGCTAAAAGTAGTCAAAGCTAAAAGGGTAGAACATTACCATTCAAAAACGAAATCCTCTTTAAAAACAATGTGTACTACGTAGATGTTAGAGCGCATATAGTGGCTTAATGAGTATTTTTTATATACAATTCTTGAAGGTTTGGGATAAATCTAATAGTTTAAAGCTTAGCTATTTGTTAATATGCTTTACTTTTATATAGTTTGTAGTTATACAGTTTGAGTGTTGCAAATATCTCATCGCAAACGAGATCAAACCTTTTCAATGGACGTTATCTGAGTACACAAGTACTCGCGAGTATCGTGACCGAGTACCCGAGTATTATATTTTAGATCTTTTGACATCACAAGTTATTACGGTTTAAACTTGATTTATTTAAAGTGAGTTCCTTCGGGTGAATTCCGGCAGTAAATTTCGAAAATTCTTGATTATTTAACGAAAAAACAATTGGTTATGTTTATCGCTAGTCCTTTTTTGTGTCAATAGAACAACGAATAACGCACCACAGTTTCTAAAAAGTAACCTATCATAATAGCAAATAGTGGTCGTGTATTCGTGAACCAAATCATAAACATGCCAATAAAATCATCAATATGCTCAAAAAGTCAATTAATCACGTTTACAAAGAAGTCTTGATTAAAAAACAAAGACAAGTAGTAATATAAATAATTCTAAGTTTACGTCTTGTGAGTTATTAATTTACTTAATGTTAATCCGTGTACAAACACCGTTACAAAGGTATCTGATGAACCGCAAGGCACTTTGATTTTGGGTTTGTACCAACAACTACAGATGAAAGATGTTTCTCAATTTTATAACAAGATCTAGAAAATATGAAAACAATCCTTTCGTAAGGAACAGGCTATGTTGGTAATTCTAAAACACGTTTTGTGATTATAGATAAAACTGAGACTAATCTATAACACATAGGAGTAAGGATAAACGAATTTACGTTGTGAATAGATATTGTTTTTATTATTATTACTACGGATATTCCAAAGAGAACTACATTCAGGGGAAATATATAAGCAAATTTATGGAAAAAAACGAGTATCCGAGTATAAAATTGTACTCGAGTACTCGACCTTCCGAGTGAGGTCTCCTGGCCATCCCTAGTAATAACTGTCTGTTCCTAGATTAAGATATTTCTGGTTCTCACGGGAACTCTTCAATGAACTTTTCCACAAAAGAGACGATTTGATTTGTTGCCTATTGTTAATTTTCCCTTTTTTTATGGTGATGTTCATTTGGCACCATTTTACGGTGTTTATATGTCACAACTAGTTCGATATGCCTGTGACTGTTATGACGCTTTTTTTAATTATTTTTTTAACGTACGTAATCTATTATTGCCACACATTACTTGACACTTGACTAAATTTTTCCATAGATGTAAAGGATTTTGGTTTGGACGTTTGGTTGTACCTGTAGAAAACTTATTTTTAACAGGATAGCACATTCTCAGTTCTACGGAATGTTTTACGGTGTCCGGAAACCATCCTGGTAAACTTATCGACCCTTTAAATAAACTAATGCTTAAGGGCTACCAATTCAACACTGTTATTAGGTCATTGAATATTGATTTTATTGTTACTAATATTGATTTTCTTATCAGTCAATTTAAACTAAATATTTTTATATACACTCCTGGAAAAAAGTATTGCAGCACCAAATATAAAATGAAAAAAAAACCTGAAATTTCATTTTTTTTATTTTCTTTTTTACTTATCTGATAGAGTACACCTTTCCTACTTTTTGACCTTAGATTAATTGTTTTTCACGCATGCGTTTCCCCATGAGCTGTCCGTGGGTGGCCGTCACTTAAAACTTTCAAAAGTCAAGTTCAAGGCACGGGTCAAAATGTATGCTGTATGTTAGCTTGTTTGTGAAAAACTTATCAACCTTTGATGAAATGGGTCCTCCTAAACTTTCTACTGATGTTAGATGGCAAATTATTGGCATGCGAGAAGCTGGAATGTCGTTAAGGCAGATTGCCCGACGCGTGGGCCACCACCATTCAACCATCAACAGAATTGTATGTAAACATCAAAATACCATTTCTGCGAAGGACGTTCCACGATCTGGAAGACCTTCAGTAACTTCCGATCGTAAACACAGAGCTCTTAGCCGAGTTCATTAACAGTACAGTACAACGACAATGGTTTCCACATCGTGCACTCTTCTCAAGAACTTTGAGAAATCGACTCAAAAGAATACCGCTCCCGAAGACCCGTGAAAAGGCCATTGTTAACGCCTAGACACAAAGCTAAACGATAACGGTGGTGTCGAGCTCTTCGTCGCTTGAATTTAGTATCTTGAAGAAGGGTGCATTGGTCCTACGAAAGCAGATTTTTGTTGCATGTGACGGATGGCCAAGTTCGTGTTTCGCAGCAGCCAAATACCGCATATGACGAAAGGAACATTGTTGAGACAGTCGCTTTCGGTGGTGGCTCCGTTATAGTGTGGGGATGCGTGTCTTATGACTGCAAGTTGGACATGAAAGCTGTTTTGGTAACCTTAATTGGCAAAGATACCAGCAGGAAATCCTTGAGGCAAGTGTAGTGCCGCATTTTGACAATCACCCGTTGAGGACAAAGTCCGTTTTCCTGGACGATAATGCACGACCACATCGATTGCGGGCTGTAACAGCGTATCTTCACAACGAGTCAGTGGAGTATTGTCCTGGCTAGCATGTAGCCCCGATTTAAATCCGATAGAGCACATTTGGGACATCATCGGTCGAAAAAATGACACCTCCTGTGCTAAATCTTGCAGAGTTGGATAATGCACTGCACCATGGATGGCAACAGTTAACACAACAACAAATACGACGGTTATGTGGTGGTATGAGAAGGCGGTTGGAAACAGTGATCCGTGTAATAGGAAGTTATACAAAATATTGAAATTTCCGGTTTAAATTGAATGAATGAATAAAAATGGGTGAGTTTGACATCAACTCGAACTTGTCCAATGGAATTTGAATCGCGTAGACCAACAGTGCATTTGTGCTAAAAATAATGTGGTACGATTGTCAATGAGACAACACTCCACAAAAGACAAAAATGATACAGAAATTAACAACTAGAGGTCATCGTCCGGCCTTCAACAATGAGCGAAGCCCATGCCGTATAGTCAGTTATAAAAGAATATAAAACAATTCATACAAGAAAACTAACGGCCATTTTTATTTACAAACAAAAAATAACGAAAAACAAATATGAAACATATAAACGAACGACAATCACTGGATTACAGGCTCCTAACTTGGGACAGGCACACGCATAGAGAATAAGGCGGGGTTTAACATGTTAGCGGGATCCCAACCATCCCCATAACCTTGGACAGTGGTGTAACAGTACATCGTAAGAACGAACTATAAAAATCAAAAGACAAATATCTATAATTAAACTTTCGATATTGAAATATAAACATTTGACCCAATTACAGAAATCAGTACCAAAGCCTAATAATTCAATAGCTTCATTTATAAATGGTCATTCAAGAGTGTTAAATGCTTTTCAAAAACTAAATAGTAAAAGTCCAGGTAAAGATTCTCCTTCTGTTCTTACTTTTAAGTCAAACATAAGTCTTGTCAATTCCCAAATGTCTCTACCTTTAACATGTTTAATAAAACCTTAACTAGTTTCACATATAATATATGTATTCTGTTTGAATAGATGATGAACATATCAACATTTAGAACGGTGATTAGTCGCAAGGTTTTATTTAATAAAACTTATATTTCCCTCCTCTTGAAATGCATGTAACAATGCCTTGCTTTCGTGAAATGAATATAGCGCCTTCTTTAAAGCTATGGTTTAAGTGATTGAGGAAATAGAACTTAATTTCAATCCTAAAACAAATATATAAAACCTCAGCTGTGTATCCATCTACCCCTGGTGATTTATTATTTTCGTGTTTTTTTTAAAGCGTTTAGACATTCTCGAGTGGGTAAATTCCCTTCTTTTTCTTACAAATGTTCATCTGATAACTAAACTGATAAAAGATTGATTTTGTTAACAAAATATGTTTTCATGTTTCACGTTACAAAATGCTTTTTAAGGACACATTTTTCATAGAATTTTACTCTGTTTTTCCAATATTTAAAATTGACCAAAGATTTCGTCCCTTTTTTCATGATAACCTAAGGGGTAAATATACATTGCAATGTCTTTTTTCTATATAACAAGCAGGCTAACCAAAAGGTCAACACATCCGACTTATCAAATAACAGATTTATCTAAATACCTTATACAGATTTTCAAGCTAGATTGTATCACTGTGTCTAAACCACACCGGCAAAAATTTGTTCGGACTCGATGGTATCTAACATCTGGGACAATGACGGAACATTAATAGACAGAATAAGCTAGGTTTCTCCTTATTTTCTTATTTTTTTTCATAATATCGAAGAATAAATATACATATACAACTATTTTCTATTGTGATATGCAATATTTTCTACAACCGTTCTATATTAACGGAGAAATAAGTAAAAATGCACGTCAAAATGACGAATTGAGTGAACCTTGCCTCGAAATTGTTTAATTTCTCGTTAAATTGTTCACATTGTACGTAAAGAAAGGTACGAGAAGATAGATACTGACACGGAGATTGCAAAACTAGTCATTATGAGCATCTCAATACTTGTATTCCTGTGTATGGAACGAAAGAAATGGGTCATGTCAAATTAAAATACACCGGTTTCGTCATTGTTGTTTACTACACAACACCCGGTTTCGTCTATATATATCACCCGGTTTTTTATATTTTTTTAAAACCAACAATTTATTAAAAGCAACGTTAACACGGATCGGCACATTGTCTTTCGAAATAATTTAAATATATATTTATTATAAAGTCAACTTGGCGTGTTTACATTTATTTACATAGGTAATTATAGTACTACACATTTTCCTAATGAAAGGCGTATCCGTTATTTCACTGATCTTCAAACTAATTTTAAATAGAATATAAATACTCAATAGCAAAGACTGATATCTAATTATTTTTTTAACATTGACATTATGATATTTTTTTATATAGGTTTTGAGATACATCGCAGTATGTGCCCCCCTTCTTTTTTTTTTTACAAAGAAAACCTAAATAATGCTTAATAAACAGTTAAAACATCACCAAAAAGTATGCAGAAGTTAAGATTTATATTACTAAGAAGTGTGTAAAGTTTGATGCAATAATGATAAAACGTTTTGAGATATGGCGCGACATGTTAAAAAAATACACACTCCTGTTTTACTTACAAAGTTCTGTAACTCAAAAAGATTTAATTTGATTTTCACTAAAAGGTTTACAGATCGTTTGACCATTTCAAGAAATATCTTTGTTAAGTTTCATGAAACTAGATAAGCTGTTCTCAAGTTACGGTGCGACATGTTTACGCTGGACAGAAGGATAGACGGATAGATAGACGGACGGACGGACAGACAGAATGACTGATAGTTGGAGGAACGGACGGATGGAAGGAAGTACAGACGGACGGACGGATGTGTACAACAATACGTCCTGTAAAAATTGTGACGGGTGTGTAAAAACGCAATGAAATGGAAAAAAAGACCTCTTAATTAAAGGTCAATAATTTTTATAAGGATATCGGCCAAGTCGATTTATTTGTATATCTTCTTGATTTCCTAAGTCATGTTTGCTATATGACTCTTATATAAATGTTTTAAATTAATAGATAGAAATTGACAAAAAGAACTTCAAATTCGTCATTTAAGGGCAATGCAATAACCCCTTTAAGAACCAATGTGAGAATTTTATAGTAAAGGGACAAATGGTAGAGCTCAACATTTTGAAGATAATCATCTGGCCCTTTCGAATTGTCTATGTCAACGGCTGTTTTTAAATAATTGACATCATGCACTTGCCCCCCTTTGTTTATTTCTTAGCCATGAATGCCATCTTGGTTAACAAGCGGGGTCACAGTAATTTTTTTAAAACTAGATACCCTAATTATAATTAAAAAGACATATGATTTTAAATAAGGTTTGTTAAATGCAGCCTAGTAATTTTAGATGTGAACATTTATGTAAAAAATTTTATTGAAAGATAATGAACGAAGGTCGACCGGTGCCAAGTGATGAAAAAAAAACCTTTTCCTGTTGGGTCAAATGAGCCAAAAACAATCAAGATTTCTAAACAAATTACACCGTTCTTGAATTAAAAAAAAAATGTGTAACAACTGAAAATTTCAAATTTCACGAATCGAATCGGACATAGCAAACAACTTCACTGGCGGTTTTTTTTTCAATAAAAAAAATTAAGACATATATTTATATTTACATGTACGCACTGACATGTCACAAATGCTTAAATGGTCGCAATTCAATTTATGATGAAGGTCTGTGACCGAAAGAAAAATAATATAGAAATGAGGTCAAGGGCGAGAGCAATGGACATTTGGCAAATAGGAAAAACATCGTTAGATCTGTGTTCCATACTTGCATAGGTTACAGTCAAACCTTCTAACTGTTGACATATGCAGCTTTATACAAATAGTTCAAAACGCTATGAATTCGAATCACTTAGTGTCGCTTGTTTAAAAATATCAATGAAAATGTTTATAATAAACATAATCAAACTCACATAATCCGATTTCGCGGGTGTCCCTGTTTTCTTATTTCTTACAATATTTTAATTCGGTTTACACTAAATAAGATAAGTGGCGAATCTAGAAGACGTATAATCATCAACGTTTATCCTAAAGAAGATTTATTTTTAACGATCATAGAAAAGATTACATACATAGAATGATTAGATCACTTATAAAGTATAAAGGTGTACATCCTATTGTACGAGAAAATCACATATCAATTGCGTGTTTCGATTTTTTAAGACCGTAAAGTTTAACTTTAATTTCAAGTTTTATAACATATTTTCCATAATTCATATAGAAAACGCATATTTGAGAGCTTTAACCTCAATTTGCGTTATAACCTTCATTTCTATCTAATCTGCTGTTAAAAGTTTTTGAATGCAAAGGAAAATTAAAATTATGTGTGTTCTATAAGAGTAGGAATTCTAGTGTTTGCTTATTATTTATTTAGAATCTGAGACTAATCATATAAATAATAAGCCGTTGTCCAGTGAAAGAACTTGTTTTCCAACGACCCGGTCACAAAACTCCTTTTTAACACTGAAGTTAAAATATCAATTGTAATGCAATGCGATTATGATTTTTTTTATTTGACCAAACCGGGTTATGCATTGTGAAATTTATGACCAAACCGGGTGGTAAACATTGACGAAACTGGCCAGTTCCATTTTGATATGACCCATTTCTTTCGTTCCATACTCAGAAATACAAGTATTGAGATGTTCATAAAAACAAGTTTTGCAATCCCCGTGTCAGTATCTATCTTCCCGTACCTTTCTTTCCGTACAATGTGAATAATTTAACGAGAAATTAAAAAATTTCGAGGCAAGGTTCACTCAATTCGTCATTTTGACGTGCATTTTTACTTATTTCTCCGATTATATAGAACGGTTATGGAAAATATTGCATATCACAATAGAAAATAGTTGTATATGTATATATATTCTTCGATATCATAAAAAAAATAAGAAAATAAGGAGAAACCTAGATTTCTTCTGTCTATTAATGTTCCGTCATTGTGCCGGATACCATCGAGTCCGAACAAATTGTGCCGGTGTGGTTTAGACACAGTGTGTATTTAAGCGATAACAAAAGAAACAAGGTAAATTTGTTTCAATGAGAACAGTTTAATAGTAGACATCGATTTCAGGTGTAACTTACAGTACGGATAAAATACTTCTGATCACGAACAGGTTCAAATAAATTAAATTTTCATATAAAACTACACGAAAAAGGCTTTTATCTTCATGGAATGGACTGGTTGAAAAGTGATCAAATAATTATATCATGTTCCTTAGTAATAGGATTATTCATTTTATACTATTTGTTTAATATGGAAAGTGAAATCATTATTTTAATTTAGAATGATTGGCACTTCCGTGCATTTTTTTGATGAAATGACACTAGGTATTTAGAAAGTTAGAAAAAACAAGTGATGTAAACGTTATATTTACGTTGATGAGTTGTATCGCAAAGAGACGCATTTTAATGTTTTTAGCGCATACTTAATTTTACAAATACAAAAGACAAATTATATCTCGGTGTTTATTGAAGTCCTGATACATTCCAGAGCATCAACATTGTCATAGGCACTCTTTAAACAGTAACTTAACTATGCATACCAAAAGCAATAATTTGAACGCAAAACATGAACAAATTTAGAAACATTTTGATTGAAACAGGACAATATATACAACAAAAAGACGGTCCTTAGTGGTTTTGTAAACGTTACCAAGCGTTTTCTTTAAACGAACTAATATACATATACAAAATATCATTAGGTCTCTCCACCTTTCCGTGGAAAGACCATTTTGATTTTGTTCTGATTATTGTTTTATTTTTCTTCCGCCTATTTTTTTTTTCTTGCGTAGTATTGTTGTTTCATAAAAGAGGGACGAAAGATACCAAAGGGACAGTCAAACTCATAAATCTAAAACAAACTGACAACGCCATGGCCAAAAATGAAAAACAACAGCACACACAGACACAACACAGAAAACTAAAGAATAAACAACGCGAAAGATGTCGCTTAGATATTTGAAATATGATATCAGATAGTTTATACGCTTTAAAACTGACAACCGCGTAACCAAATATGTTACGTTGTAAGAGTTATCTCTCCAAACACTTTTTTTCTTGTGACCACAACTCCTTCGCAACCATAAAAGTTTACGACAAATTTATTTTACCAAATTGCTCGTTAGATCTTCAGGATTATTTTTTGTTACATATAACAGACAAAGGGTCTTTTGATTTGGGGTCCTTGATTTATGACCTTGAAATTGTGGTCAAGGTCATATGCAAATTGGACGTCCTAGATTTTGACCTTTGCTTGAAATTCATATTTATACATCATAAAGCCATAGGAACTGACATTTAAACTGAATTTCAATGTTTTCATATCAAAATATATTGTAAGTAGTGAAAAGACCTTCAATTGTTCTCTGAACAATTGGTTTTTAATTATTTTATATTTCGTTATTAGTATACGTAGACTATGTGAAGTTTATAACTTTCTCACTGTAAAAAAAATACAAATATTTCAGTCTTGAAATCGTTATATTCAGAGGCAATCTCTAACTTGCAGATCAATTATGACTTCTTAGATGAAATGAAATTGATGATTACAGGTTTTTTTTAAACGGAAATTCAGAACAAAATAGTTTTAATATGTTCATGCAATGAACCGGAAAAGAAAATGTATTCCCACAAATCTCGGCCATTATTTCATAATTCAATATCCATATGTAAACAAGCAGACACATAAAATATGAAATGGGATGTTTTCTCCATTCATTGATACTGTATGAATAACACGTCATATCCTTTTAAATCCTTTTTAACAAACTAATATGGAAAGTCGTTTTTATATTTAATCAATTTCAAGATATCTTTTAAAGTTAACAAGATATCTTATAAAGTATATAAGATATCTTATAATGTTTATAAGATATCTTATTTGATTTTAAGTAATATAGATATCTTATTTAATTTATAAGATATCTTATTTATTTTATAAGATAGCTTATATACTTTTAAAGCTATCTTATATACGTTTAAATATATCTTATATCTTTTCAAAGATATCTTTTAAACAAATACTTTATAAGATATCTTGTATAGTTTATAAGATATCTTGTATAGATTATAAGATATCTTTAAAAGTAAATAAGATATCTTATTAACTATATAAGATTTCTTTTTAACCAGGTTAATGAGATATCTTATTAACTATATAAGATATCTTTCTAACCAGGTTAATAAGATATCTTATTTAGATTTAGTTAATAAGATATCGTATTTAGTTAATAAGATATCTTATTTAGTTGATAAGATATCTTATTTAAAATAACATAAGTAAATAAAGTCAACAATGAAGGCTCTCACTGGAACTACGTGGCAGTAAATAGATCATGTGACAGCAGTTTCAAACTGGCAGTTATTAATAAATGTACGTGATGTTAATATATCAAGAAAGCCTAATGACAAACTGCAACCTGCATTAATTCTTGGCCTTGAGATTAATCACGCTACAGACACGTTTAGCTGTATCAAATTCTTTAAGAGTTTATACGAACTTTCACAATCAGAATAAAAATGATTTTATGGCGTCCTAAATAGTTTGATTTGTTTGAGCTTTTAATTTTGCCATTTGATTAGAGACTTTCCATTTTGAATTTTCATTGGAGTTATTTTTTTGGGGGGCGGTGGGGGGGGGGAGGGGATAAGGTTTTTTTTCAAACTATTAGAAATATGACATATTGATAATTTTATTTTACTTTATGTAAATTCTGTTGACTTTGATGCAAGTGATAATCAAGGAAAGATCGTGATGAAAAAAAAAGGGATTGCTTTAAAGAATGTGAAACTTCCCGTAATTTTTGTATCATATAGATATAGGAAAATGTGGTGTGAGTGCCAATGAGACAACTCTCCATCCAAATAACAATTTATAAAAGTTAACCATTATAGGTCAATGTACGGCCTTCAACACGGAGCCTTGGCTCACACCGAACAAAAAGCTATAAAGGGCCCCCAAACCATTCAACGGGAAAACCAACGATCTAATCTATATAAAAAACGAGAAACGAGAAACACGTATAAATTACATAAACAAACGACAACTACTGTACATCAGATTCTTGACTTAGGACAAGTGCAAACATTTGCAGCGGGATTAAACCTTTAATGGTACCAAACCTTCTCCATTGTGCACTAAGTCTTATTCTTGTCACTTTTTCTGACTGCCGAATTCTGAAAGGGGGAGCATTTTGAGTTTATCCACCCCCACCTTAAAAAGAATGGAATTTCATAAAATATATCAATACTTTATAATA
Source organism: Mytilus edulis (assembly GCA_019925275.1). Lineage (NCBI taxonomy): Eukaryota > Metazoa > Mollusca > Bivalvia > Mytilida > Mytilidae > Mytilus > Mytilus edulis. Next base: position 64,122,607 of record CM034351.1, on the reverse strand, counting down.
GTTTCGTAAATTCTTATTTCTAGATAAATGGAAAACAGATTAAAATGAGATTGGTAATACATTTTGAGTGAAACTTATTTTATTTCAATGTGCAATTTGTTTACTTTGATAACAACCGGAATTCGTAGGTTGATTTTCAATAGATAAAATTTAAAAAAAAAATAGTCAAGTAAATATAGAGATGGTCTTTGTATATTTTTTTTCAATTTTCAACTTGTTTATAACCACTTTTATTTTAACTTCATTTTTTGTTGTTATTTTTTTTTTAATATGACATAATAGGACGTCAAAACCACAAGTACGCTCTCTAAACCCATAAATCAACAAACAGGTTAATTATAAGGTCAACACATCCAACTTATCAAATAACAGATTTATCTAAATACCTTATACAGATTTTCAAGGTAGATTGTATTTAACCGATAACAAAAGGAACAAGGTAAACTTGTTTCAATGAGAACAGTTTATAAACAGACATCGATGTCAGGTATACTTCACAGTACAGTTAAAACGCTTCTGATCACAAACAGGTTTAAATAAATAAAATTATCATATTAAAACACTAGTAGCACGATTTCAGTCTGAAACGGTCATTTTGGTCTGATCATATCTTAATTGACTGGATTTACTGCCAGATAAAACGAGCAGATTTTTAAGACCGTTAAGGCGCTGTTCCGATCGATAGTCTCATCAGGTAAATTAGTCTGTTGAGGCATGTCAAGATTGTCAAGACTGAATCTTTTAGCGAGCTGTTTAGACCCGTTAAGACCGTGTCAGACCAAAACAGACCATGGATACAAAATTATGTAAAGATATTGTCAGACCGTGTCCAGTCGTGTTCAGATTTTAATAATTTGGACAAAAAACGAGTGAAACTTTCCAAGTGTTTATCAGGGGTTGCTCCCCTTTTAAGAATAAAATAAAAATTAGAAAGAAGACGGTTTATAATAACTGAAAAGTCTACCACGTCCCCTTAATCATGTTAAATAAATAAAAAATAAGCAATTTTAGTTCTTACTTCTTCCTATATTTTGATATTATAAGCCAAAAGTCATATATACTGCTGCACAAATCGCTGCGAATTAAAAATCAACAGATTCAGTGCCGAAATAATATTTATTTAATTTATTGAATATAAGCACCAGAAACTTTATATTTAATGGTTTACAAGTGATTGCAAATAAATGTTTATGCAATATTACAGCCTAATGTCGTGGTGAAAAAATTGTCACCTTGACGTAACAGATATTTTTATTTTTTTTTACCCTTAAAATAGGAAAAATTATGGATGTCGGCCGTGAACACTTGAAAACGTAATTTTAATATGTTTAAATCAATTTTTTATGTAGACTAATTATTTTTATAAAATACTATAATTGTCAATGAATATGCATTATTATTTAACTTTTGATTTTATCTATATAAATTGCATTTGAGTTATTGTAAATTTAAAGCAGGGACAAACTAACTTTTATATGTCTTTTGTCGTTTTTCGTTCCTTGTCAAGTTATTGAATTTGTCCGTTCATTTTTGCCATACTTGTGCGTTTGACTTTCCATCTTTATGTTTTATTGTATCTATAATTCAGGAACCTTTTGTAACTTTTTTTACGTACCAGAAGCCTTCGTTCAAAAATAAAGTTTGAATATTATTGCAGAAAAGGGTATACATGAATTAATTCAAATTTATATTTGAAATAGGTTTGATAGATTATCATGAAAATGTAACGTCGGTGTACCTGAAGTAAATTTAATGACTGAATTACATAGATAACATGTATGCAGCATAGTAAAGCTGATTTAGTTTGAATTACTATCCATTAGGCCCGGACTTAGGGACATTTTCCGATGATAATTAATTAAATCTGCCAATATTGATAAAAAACGGATAATAATTCTCCACCCGTAAACGATTTAACGTTACTCCATACTTTTTGTTGTATCCATGTCGGCAAAACATCTCTTTGGCGAAGTTATTTTACACTAAATCGTGTAAAGACATGATAGAAGGGACACTACAGTACAATATAAGCTGAGCTGGAAATTGCAATTGGTGAGTAGAAATGAATAATTAAAACATGTCTTAGAATAGTCATGGATCCAAGATTTCGAACTTCAAAGGAAAAATGTGCATATACAGCCAATACATGTATGAATCGACGTTCTTTATCACCACACTCGTGCATAGTAACCTGTTCAAAGGCTAAGTTAGAATTTACTTGGGCTTGTTTTTGGACTATTATACTAGTAAAATGATCCCAGGCTTGTAAACAGATTGTTCCTGTGACTGGAACGCCCCCTTTTTTTGAAAGATTAATTCATTTGAAAGGGTACACATAGACGTTTATATACAATGTGACTTTCTGTCCTACATTCTTTGAATCTGCCCTTTACTTTAAAATGGCAGGACCAGTGGCGGATCCAGATGGGGATTTCGGGGGTTGGACCCCCCTTTTTTGCCGATCAATGCATTTGAAGAGGGACATATAGTTGAACCCCCCCCTTTTTAAAATGACTGGATCCGCCTTTGAGTACCCACCCCTGTTCATTAGCTTACTTTTAAACTCTAACATGTGAGGCATTCACAAGGTTGTGGTTGTCTAATGTGCCGGATAGCCTATTACAAGACATAACCCTATACATATTGTTAGTCCAAATAATTATGACGTCTTGGAAGGCTTTTTTAAATATTTGCTTTGATGTCTTCCTGCGATGTAAGGCATCAAAGAAAAAATATATAATAGCCTTTCAAGATTTCTTAATTATTTGTACTAACACATTGTATATAAGTGTATTGATAACTGTCACATCCTTAATGTGCATGAAATATTTGCCACTGGATTTTTTATAATCAATAACCAACTAATCATCACATGTACATATATGTATAGCCGCTGGTGTGTGATGTACAATAGTTACTATTATTAAGTAGAATTTGAGAGATTCAAGTTGAATATTTAATATATTACTACAACATGTACAAACATGTCATGACAAATCAAATAGGCATATATATAAAATGTGGTTAAAAAAAAAAATTTAATGACTTATTTTAATTTGGTCCTTGCTCAAGAATGCATTTGCAGTATGTTTTTCTAATAATTGCTGAGTCGTGGAAACCAGGATATTAAACAAAACATGAATATATTTTATTATAATATTAACAAAGCATTGAAAATGAGTATTTATTAGATGGTTGGTTTTATCATAGCAATCATATGGGTTAGAAAATAAACAGAAGGATACATTTATTGTTTGAATGAAAATCTTTATACGGTGATACTTTATTTATAGTTTTAACACTGTCTCGACACAGACTGAATGCAGTTATAATCATGATCAGCTTCATGTACTATGCCGACCTTGGTGGTGTTTAGACGCACCATTGTGTCAAATCAATAATTGTTTAATGATTTGCTATGGTAATAGAAGCGTTTCCGAGTTTAACAGAGTAACTAGCACGAAAATAATTTTAAAAAAAAACCCAGCTAAAACGGTAATAGTAAAGTAGGACATATCAACAGAATACGAATTAAAAAAAATACGCATGTGTTAATTTGCTTTCGCTTCATTTCTATGAGTTGTCTCATTGGCAATTCTACAACATCGTCCTTTTTAGGTTACGTTTCTAATTTTCAAATACGAAAAACATGTTCAAAAAGGGTTCACACATTTTAAGGCTAAATATATCGGAAACATGTTTGTGTGTATATAATTAACATACGTCCTTGCATTTTATAGTTAATATAAATAAATAATCTAATATTTATTAAAAAATAAGCAACATATATAGACGAATAATTTATTAGTTCCTCAACAAAACAACAACAGAAATAAAGAATCAACAGAAGATATAACCTTTCATTACTTCTTTTATTATTATTATTTATTCGAGAGCTATAATCATGATAATACTTTAACTTCAAATAAATATATAATTAATTTAAAATGCACTAACTTAGCAGAAGGGGCGTAACTCGTGGTATCATACCGGCATACTGAACGGACCTAAACAAGGTCTGACAATTTTGAATGTTAATTTTAAGATTTGATCTGTTTTGGTCTGACACGGTCTTAACGGGTCTAAACAGCTCGCTAGAAGATTCAGTCTTGACAATCTTGACATGCCTTAACGGACTAATTTACCTGATGAGACTATCGATCGGAACGGCGTCTTAACGGTCTTAAAAATCTGACGTTTTTATCTAGCAGTAAATCCAGTCAATTAAGATATGATCAGATCAAAATGACCGTTTCCGACTGAAATCGGGCTACTAGTGAAATACACGAAAAAGACGTTTATCTTGATGTAAATTAACTGGTTGAAAAGTGATCAAATAATTATATTATGTTGCTTAGCAATAGGATTATTCATTTCATACTTTTTGTTGTTTATGGAAAGTGAAATCATTATTTTAATTTAGAATGATTGTCACTTCCGTGCACTTTTGTGATGAAATGACACTAGTATTAAGAAAGTTAATAAAAAAAAACAAGTGATGTAAACGTAATATTTACGTAGATGAGTTGTATCGCAAAAAGACGCATCTTAAATGTTTTTAGCGCAAACTGAATTTAACAAATAACATTATATCTCGGTGTATTGAAGTCCTGATACATTTAGAGCATCAACATTGTCATGGGCACTTTTTAAACAGTAACTTAACTATATATACCAAAAGCGATAATTTTTGAAAGCAAAACATGAACAAATTTAGTAATATTTTTGATTGAAACAGGACAAAATATACATAAGAAAGACGGACGGACCTTAGTGGTTTTGTTAACTTTTACCAAGCGTAATATACATATACAAAATATCATAATATTATATTTCGTTATTAGTATACGTAGACTATGTTAAGTTTATAACTTTCTGGATGTAAAACAAAATACAAATATTACAGTTTTGAAAACGTTATCTCCAAAGACAATCTCTAATTTGCAAACAATTATGACTTCTTAGAACAAATGAAATTGATGATTACATTTTTTTCGGAAATTCACAACAAAATATGAACACAAAAACAAACGCTGAAATAAAGGTCACACATAATTTTAATATATTCATGCAATGAACCGGAAAAGAAAATGTATTCCTCACAAATCTCAACCATTACATCATAATTCCATATCCATATGTAAACAAGCAGTCACATAAAATATGATATGGCATGTGTTCTCCATTCATTGATACTGTATGAATAACACGTTTCATCCTTTTAAATTCTATTTAACAAACCAAGGTCTATTAAGCATCCTGAATATAGAACTTTTGTAGAAGAAAAGACAAAAACAAACCGTAAAACAATACTTAATAGCAATTTCCTGACGAAGTGGCAAAGATCAAAAGGTGGCGTGAAGAAGTGATGATCTGAAGAGATAGATTTATAATACTGAACATTATTGTAAAAAACAAGTTGAGGTCGGATATTATTTTACTTAAATACTAAATTTTTAGTGCAATATGATTTATGTAGACAAGAATTTCAATTAAAAGTCACGCAATCTATTACATGTATTATGTCCGTTATCTCCTAAAATATTACAAGTAAGGTTTGAATATCACACAAAAATGGCTTTTACAATATATGAATATAAAATAGGCTGAAACGCAAATTAGACGAAGGGTACAAAAAGTGATTTAGTAAATAAAAATGTTTTATAGACTGATTATCTTGAATTTACCCGCGAAGATAGATGACAAAACAATGATAGAGAAAAATAAACAGTATAAAATACAGGTTGCTCATTTATTTGACCGGTATACATTTCTGTTAACTAATTTTCCATTATTATAATCTTTTTGAGGCAAGAAGGTTGATATTTTAACGACTGACTAACTGTAGATTGACCCCACATAGTTGAATGAAAAGTTATTACTATTCTAACTTAACTCACCTTTTGTGATATATATATAAATGATCATTAATCCTCTTGTGTTTATGATCGGTCACATTTATGCCAATAACGATTTACGATGCAAATAGAAAATGATAGACTTTAGTGTAATGTTTGTTACTGATTTTAAATGAAAAGTAATAAGAAGAGGTAGTATCGTACCGTTTTTATCCAAAACCTATAATAATATCAAGTGAAGGAAGTCTATCCCAAAAGAATTTACAAAGATCTCAGATAACGATGGATGTAAAGTACAATGCTTGCTAATTATTTTGAATAAAAATTAATTCGATAAAGTAGTATGTAAACGTTCTGATCCCTAACCCCGGTTTCTCTCTGTGTACTTCTCTATAAAAGACCATGCGTGCAAGTTTGTCTGCAATTCATTCCATGCGTTATAATTCTAAAGCATCACTGTTAAAGGAAACTCAATTTTAAAATGTCAATAGAAGCTACATATGTATAACTACTTACTTGTTGTATGTATCGGCTCATACACGAAAAAGTCTAGTGAGGTTTTAAGATTTCCTCTTATTCTTTTCCGAATGTTTTCGAATACTTCCTGCTATCAATAAGAGAAGAAAATATCAACTGACGCTAGTGAAGGTTGATAGAAAACATATCATGTACTTTAAAAACATTTAAATATCAAATGAAGAAAACTATCGGGTAAAATTTACTTCCTATTTAAAACAATTATCATTGCTACACGTATAACTTAATACTACATTAAAATTAATGTGATTTGTATTATTGAATTGTGTCTAACTAGATTTTTATAAAGACGACAAAAATAAAAGGTAGATAAAAAAAATAAAAAAATCACAAATATAAGATACTTGAAATGAAAATAATATAACATACAAAATCAAATCTTTCATATAGATCACGTACGTTGTTCCAGTTCATAGTTTTTAAGATATCTTAAGTTAATAAGATATCTTATTTAGTTAATAAGATATCTTATTTAGTTAATAAGATATCTTATTTAGTTAATAAGATATCTTATTTAGTTAATAAGATATCATATTTAGTTAATAAGATATCTTATTTAGTTATATAAGATATCTTATTTAAAATAACATAAGTAAATAAAGTCAACAATGAAGTCTCCCACTGGAACTACGTGGCAGTAAATAGATCATGTGACAGCAGTTTCAAATTGGCAGTTATTAATAAATGTTCGTGATGTTTATATATCAAGAAAACCTAATGACAAACTGCAACCTGCATTAATTCTTGGCCTTGAGATTAATCACGCTACAGACACGTTTAGCTGTATCAAAGTCTTTAAGAGATTATACGAAATTTCACAATCAGAATAAAAATGATTTTTTGGCGTCCTAAAAGTATCTTGTATAGTTTGATTTGTTTGAGCTTTTAATTTTGCCATTTGATTAGAGACTTTCCATTTTGAATTTTCATTGAAGTTACTTTTATTTATTTATTTTTTTTTTGGATGGGGGGGGGGGGGGGGGGGAGGGGATAAGGTTTTTTTTCAAACTATTAGAAATATGACATATTGATAATTTTATTTTACTTTATGTAAATTCTGTTGACTTTGATGCAAGTGATAATCAAGGAAAGATCGTGATGAAAAAAAAAGGGATTGCTTTAAAGAATGTGAAACTTCCCGTAATTTTTGTATCATATAGATATAGGAAGATGTGGTGTGAGTTCCAATGAGACAACTCTCCATCCAAATAACAATTTATAAAAGTAAACCATTAAAGGTCAATGTACGGCCTTCAACACGGAGCCTTGGCTCACACCGAACAAAAAGCTATAAAGGGCCCAAACATTACTAGTGTAAAACCATTCAACGGGAAAACCAACGGTCTAATCTATATAAAAAACGAGAAACGAGAAACAAGTATAAATTACATAAACAAACGACAACTACTGTACATCAGATTTCTGACTTAGGACAGGTGCAAAGATTTGCAGCGGGATTAAACGTTTTAATGGTACCACATCTTCTCCATTTGTGGACTAAATCTCATTCTTGTCACTTTTTCTGACTGCCGAATTCTGAAAGGGGAAGCATTTTTAGTTTATCCACCCCCACCTTAAAAAGAATGGAATTTCATAAAATATTTCAATACTTTATGTGATTATGGACTTTCCGAATTGATTTTCCTCTGAGTTCAGTATTTATGTAATTTTACTTTTTATTATAATAGTTTCGTAAATTCTTATTTCTAGTTAAATGGAAAACAGATTGAGATGAGATTGGTGATACATTTTGAGTGAGACTTATTTTATTTCATTGTACAATTTTTTTACTTTGATAACAACCGGAATACGTAGGTTGATTTTCAATAGATAAAATTTAAAAAAAAATAGTCAAGTACATAAAGATATGGTCTTGTATATTTATTTTCAATTTTCAACTTGATTATAACCACTTTTATTTAAACTTCATTTTTTTGTTATTTATTTTTTTAATATGACATAATAGGCCTCAAAACCACAAGTACGCTCTCTACACCCATAAATCAACAAACAGGTTAACTATAAAGTCAACACATCCGACTTATCAAATAACAGATTTATCTAAATACCTTATACAGATTTTCAAGGTAGATTGTATTTAACCGATAACAAAAGAAACAAGATAAAATTGTTTCAATGAGAACAGTATAATAACAGACATCGATGTCAGGTATACTTCACAGTACAGTTAAAACGCCTCTGATCACAAACAGGTTTAAATGAATTAAATTATCATATTAAAATACACGAAAAAGACTTTTATCTTGATGTAAATTAACTGGTTGAAAAGTGATCAAATAATTATATTATGTTCCTCAGCAAGAGGATTATTCATTTCATACTTTTTGTTGTTCATGGAAAGTGAAATCATTGTTTTAATTTAGAATGATTGACACTTCCGTGCACTTTTGTGATGAAATGACACTAGGTATTGAGAAAGTTAATAAAAAAAAACAAGTGATAAAAACGTAATATTTACGTAGATGAGTTGTATCGCAAAAAGATGCATCTTAAATGTTTTTAGCGCAAACTTAATTTTACAAATAACATTATATCTCGGTGTATTGAAGTCCTGATACATTAAGAGAATCAACATTGTCATGGGCACTCTTTAAACAGTAACTTAACTATATATACCAAAAGCGATAATTTTTGAAAGCAAAACATGAACGAATTTAGTAACATTTTGATTGAAACAGGACAAAATATACAAAAGAAAGACGGACGGACCTTAATGGTTTTGTTAACTTTTACCAAGCGTAATTTACATACACAAAATATCATAATTTTATATTTCGTTATTAGTATACGTAGACGATGTTAAGTTTATAACTTTCTCGATGTAAAACAATTACAAATATTACAGTTTTGAAAACGTTATCTCCAAAGGCAATCTCTAATTTGCAGATCAATTATGACTTCTTAGATCAAATGAAATTGATGATTACAGTTTTTTTTCGGAAATTCACAACAAAATATGAACACAAAAACAAACGCTGAAATTAAGGTCACACATAATTTTTAATATATACATGCAATGAACCGGAAAAGAAAATGTATTCCTCACAAATCTCAAACATTATATCATAATTCGATATCCATATGTAAACAAGCAGTCACATAAAATATGATATGGCATGTGTTCTCCATTCATTGATACTGTATGAATAACACGTCTCATCCTGTTAAATTCTACTAGAACACACCCGTGATATCGCGGGTCCGTGACTGAATTAAAGTATATAACTTTGCGCAAGCCTTATTTAGTATTAGTATTGTCATCTGATAAAGTCATGCCGATTATTAGATACACAGTTTTCTCTGTTTTCAAATCTTTCTGTTTGAACCCGTCGAACTAGAACTTATCAATTATTGGTAATATTAAATATTTGGAAAACAAAAGGTCCTGGAATGGAGTATTTTTTAATCAACAGCATTGTCCTATATTAGTTATAAATAAAGTTGAGTTCTTTGATTCGCTGTTTTACGTCATGCCCGCTAACAAATTGAAAACTGTACCTATACGCCTTATTTTAGTCCAGATGTTTAGTATTCGTATTGTTATCTTAGAAAGTCTTACTGATTAAAATACTACAATTTAGTAGTGTCAATCCTGTGATTATGACCCGTGTATATAGCATATTAATCCTGAATACACCGTTTGGTGGTGCGCCTGTCAGATGCGGAACATACAGATAAGGTAATAGGTAACAGGTGAATATACAATTGGTATCGGTATCGGACTCGATCCGGAACTTCTTAATTATTGGCAAAATTAATTACGTGGAAAACAAAAGGGCCTGGAGTGGTGTAATTTTTAATCTACACCTTTGTACTATATAAGTTATATATAAAGTTGAAGTCTTTGATTCGTCGTTTTTACGTGATGAGGGCTGACAAATTGGACCTCGTAATTTTAGTATTATAGATTTAACAAACCAAGGTCTGTTAAGCATCCTGAATATAGAACTTTTGTAGAAGAAAAGACAAAAACACTGCGTTAATCAATACTTAATAGCAATTTCCTGACGAAGTGGCAAAGATCAAAAGGTGGCGTGAAGAAGTGATGATAGATTTATAATACTGAACATAATTGTAAAAAAAAAGTTGAAGTCGGATATTTATCTGACTTTGACTCAAATACAGTGCAATATGATTTATGTCGACAAGAATTTCAATTAAAAGTCACGCAATCTATTACATGCATTATGTCCGTTATCTCCTAAAATATTACAAGTTAGGTTTGAATATCACACAAAAATGGCTTTTACAATATATGAATATAAAATAGGCTTAAACGCAAATTAGACGAAGGGTACAAAAAGTGATTTAGTAAATAAAAATGTTTTATAGACTGATTATCTTGAATTTACCCGCGAAGATAGATGACAAAACAATGATAGAGAAAAATAAACAGTATAAAATACAGGTTGCTCATTTATTTGACCGGTATACATTTCTGTTAACTAATTTTCCATTATGATAATCTTTGTAAGGCAAGAGGGTTGGTATTTTAACGACTGGCTAACTGTAGATTGACCCTGCAGAGTTGAATGAAAAGTTATTACTATTCTAACTTAACTCACCTTTTGTGATATATATAAATTATCGTTAATCCTCTTGTGTTTATGATCGGTCACATTTATACCAATAAAAATTTACGATGCAAATAGAAAATGATGGACTTTAGTGTAATGTGTGTTACTGATTTTAAATGAAAAGTTATAAGAAGAGGTAGTCTCGTACCGTTTTTATCCAAAACCTGGTTTTATCTCTGGGTACTTCCCTTCAAAAGCGCATGCGTGCAAGTTTGTATGGAATTCCTTCCTTGCGTTACAATGCTACTCGGCACTTTAAAACAACTCGTGTATTTAACAATCTAGATGTAATATCTACGTCTAAAAGTTGACCTGTTTCATGCATGGGTTCATAAAAGAAAAAAAAACTCAAAAGCTGAAAAGTGAAATGCTGATTGAGCGAATTTTTTAAGCATCCCTTAACACAGGGTGTTCCAGGGTTCCGTCTAGTATAATTGTAAATTCCCTGACGGTCTCCTTTTAACTGCAAGGTTTTTTTTTGTATTCGCAGCTCATTTTCGTTTTCATTTGGCGTATATACCATGTAGAAGTGACATTGCACCCAAAACCCTAACTGTGCAGTGCGACAAAATATAAATCAATATATCCAGTGATTAGCGCATCAATCAATAAGTATGCATTTGATTATTTCATATAGCCTGTTCCTTACATATTACTTGGGATTAGTTAAATTTCATTATCTAACACAAGAGACTTTCTCAGTTTATGAAAAACAATAACTATACAATATTTGTATAGACTGATTAACTAGAGTAATCAAACGAAGACGGATAAAAAATCAATGTTATAGAAAAACTACACTATATACTCACTGGTTACTCTTTAAATTTTCAAGTAAAATTGTTATCAAAACTGATTGAATCTTGAATACTTCTTATTTATTTCATTTAGAGAAATTTTCTATTGCAAGTGGGTTGATATTTTTGGCAGCCTGACTAACTGTAGATTTAACCAGTGGAGGTGGATGAAAAGTTCCTACGTTTTTAAGATAACTTACCTATTGTAAAATATCTCTGGTGTTTATCATAGGTGAGAAATATGATAATAAAGATTTACTAAGGTCTTAGATAAAGATGAATTTATTTAAAAAATAAAGTTCTAAAGAAGGTAAGAAGTAAATAAAGCCTTTTTCAACGTATTTAGGACGATCTGGAGGGGATTTATTTTATTCCAAACAACTTTTCTTTAGGGTGGATACATATTAAAATTGCAAAGAGTAAGGCCAACAAAAAATATATGCCTGTTTTAAGTCAGGGGACTTATTGAAATAAGGCAACACTATCTTTACGTTTGACACGAGTTCAGTTTATTTTTCGCTTGATGACAGATAAAATAACTTAGGGTCAGCACTCAAAATAGGGTCGGTCAGTTAACCGTAGACAGACATTTATTTTTTTGACCTGATATTTAATATGATTGCCAATGAGCATGATGAGACAACTATCCACAGAGGTTCAGATGACATAGCAATTATAGGCAACCATACAGCCTTCAAATATGAGGAAAACTGTCCCGACATGAAAAGTATCCCACCCCCTAAAAAATGAGGGACATTTTGCTGCTTTAAAATAAGGATAAAGATGTAGCCTTTTTACCTTATAAAGGGTGTGTGTGGGGGGTTGGGGGGGGGGGGAGGTCATTGCAATAAGAACAACTTTTCTAACAGATGATTCCACATATATTCATTGTATTTTCAATGAATGATAAATATTGAAGTGTATCTCAGGCATCTGGGAACAGACTATTGAATTGAATCGGTACATCTATACATTTTTGACAGGGTCAATCGACATTATTTTTTTGGCCTCTCTAATCGACGTCTGATTTTTAGCCTCACGAAATGACGTCCGGTTTATGGCCATATGCAAAGAGATATTTGGCCTGACATGCTGCATTATATGGAAATGTCTAAAACAAATGAACAACACTTCAAATTTGGACCGAAAAGATTTATACATGTTATACCTACTGAAACTTCGATTGTCTGAGAGAGATGTAAAGACAGTTCTATGTCAATATTTTCACAACAAAAACAAACATTAACTGTTTATTATTATGTATTATTTTTCTTAATTGATTACCGATGTTTAAAGGTTGTCACATCAATGTTTAAGTAGTTTAACTTGAAGAGATTATTGAAAAACAAAACAATGAGATGGGATGTGATTTCAAATGGGACGACTATGCAGTGATGTCAACAATCAATTGGAACTGAAAACTACCCGTCTTGCTTATTTATAACAAAACAATTTCAAAAACAGATATGACAGACATAAACCAACGACAACCACTGGACTACAGGCACATAAGATATTTGGCATGTTTTGGCGTGTAACCCTTTGGAACAGTTGTGTAACAGCACAACATAAAAACATAATGCCAATATATTTTGTATGTTTCACATGCTGCATGTGTAATGTAAAACTATAAATTTGTTGAAAAATATCTGACGAAGTCCAAATTATAATACTCTAAAAAACAGTAAGCTTTACGTCTTTATTTTGTCCATTGTTGAAGACTGATTGTTGCCTTCTATACATGTATGTCCTTTATGTCGTTTTGTTTTCTTTGTCATTTGGGTCCTAAACGTCAATAGGTCCTCCTTTGACGTATACTCGCATGTAATTTATCAATCTGAATATGAATGAAATTCGTAAATGTAGAACCACCTTACCCCCCTCCCTGTCCTTTTTTAGATAACAATAAGGATGGGATGGGTGTACCTTTGGGTGGACCTCTCTATCCTCGATTCTACTGTGACAGTCGAGTTTGTCAGATCTTTACACCGTCATTGCTAGGTTTTCAAACTTCTGTGACTATACTGCAAATTGGGACCGAAAAGATTTATACATGTTATACCTACTGAAACTTCGATTGTCTGAGAGAGATGTAAAGACAGTTCTAGGTCAATATTTTCACAACAAAAACAAACATTAACTGTATATTATTATGTATTATTTTTCTAAATTTATTACCGATGTTAAAAGGTTGTCACATCAATGTTTAAGTAGTTTAACTTGAAGAGATTATTGAAAAACAAAACAATGAGATGGGGTGTGATTTCAAATGGTACGACTATGCAGTGATGTCAACAATCAATTGGAACTGAAAACTACCCGTCATGCTTATTTATAACAAAACAATTTCAAAAACAGATATGACAGACATAAACCAACGACAACCACTGGACTACAGGCACATAAGATATTTGGCATGTTTTGGCGTGTATCCCTTTGGAACAGTTATGTAACAGCACAACATAAAAACATAATGCCAATATATTTTGTATGTTTCACATGCTGCATTTGTATTGTAAAACTATAAATTTGTTGAAAAATATATAATGAAGTCCAAATTATAATACTCAAAAAACAGTTAGCTTTACGTCTTTATTTTGTCCATTGTTGAAGACTGATTGTTGCCTTCTATACATGTATGTCCTATATGTCGTTTTGTTTACTTTGTCATTGGGTCCTCAATGACGATAGGTCCTCCTTTGACGTATACTCGCATGTAATTTATCAATGTAAATATGAATGAAATTCGTCAACGTAAAACCACCTTACCCCCCTCCCTGTCCTTTTCTTGATAACAAAAAGGATGGGGATGGGGTGTACCTTCGGGTGTACCTCCCTATCATCGATTCTACTGTGACAGTCGAGTTTGTTATATCTTTACACCGTCATTGCTAGGATTTCAAACTTCTGCGACTATACTGCAAATTGGGACTGAAAAGATTTATACATGTTATACCTACTGAAACTTCGATTGTCTGAGAGAGATGTAAAGACAGTTCTAGGTCAATATTTTCACAACGAAAACAAACATTAAATGTATATTATTATGTATTATTTTTCTAAATTTATTACCGATGTTTAAAGGTTGTCACATCAATATTGAAGTAGTTTAACTTTAAGAGATTATTGAAAAACAAAACAATGAGATGGGGTGTGATTTCAAATGGGACGACCATGCAGTGATGTCAACATCCATTGGAACTGAAAGCTACCCGTCTTGCTTATTTATAACAAAACAATTTCAAAAACAGATATGACAGACATAAACCAACGACTACCACTGGACTACAGGCACATAAGATATTTGGCATGTTTTGGCGTGTAACCCTTTGAAACATTTGTGCAACAGCACAACATAAAAACATAATGCCAATTTATTTTGTATGTTTCACATGCTGCATGTGTAATGTAAAACTATGAATTTGTTGAAAAATGTCTAACGAAGTCCAAATTCGATATTCGATATTCAAGAGCTTGCAGCTCCTACTCAGACTTTGTAATATGTCATCAGTGTCTGAGTAGAAAGTTGATGAAACAGGGGTATGTCAAAGAACGTCTCGTTCTTTTTCTAAAAAAGTTCATCGGAAGGTACCAAGACCTTGTTGATAAATATTCCGTATCAACTTCTCAAATAATACACGATGGTCTTGATGTATAGATTCTTCGTACTGATGTTGTTTATCATCTTAACAACGTGTTTTATGGTTCTGTCATTTGTCTTTGTTCTATTATTAATATTACTTTTACTGTTGAATGGTTTCATGTGATATCCGTTTCACGTGGCTCGGTACTTATACATCTCGTCAATGTGTTTGTATTGGCTTTCATTTTTTTGTGGTTTGTTTTGTATTTGCGACTTTTTGTATTTCTTTTGTTCTTATAACGTGACTCTGTACTTTAAAAGATCCCATCAGTATGATATTGTTCTATTATATGTCATTATGATATATTTCTATTATGAATTACAATATACGTTGAACCACAAACGTCAAAAGCATTCAATCACGTAGTGGAATTAACTATTTTTGGATTCTTATAAATTCTAAAATATAACTTTTGGACTAGTTTAAATCTCGGTCTATTTCTTAAATTTATTCTTACATACTTTTGATTTTTTAACCCTGTAACCCATGAAAATTTTAAAATTGTTTGTACGTACATTGAACGACAAATTTATGTGACTTATAAAATTTTCTGACGTCAAACACTCAAATCAATAAATGTGTTCGTAGATAGTAGATGTTTTTGTGTTCTGTTAAATTGTTCCTTTTAAAATTGTTAAACGATGATGACTGATGTACCCATATTTTGACTATTATATTTATTGTGTCTGATTATTTAACGCATCAATGTAAAAATATCGGAAATTGATGAGACTGTCATTAAAGTGAGAGGGTTAGCGCTATAGAACCAGGTTTAATCCACCATTTTCTACATTTGAAAATGCCTGTACCAAGTCAGGAATATGACAGTTTTTGTCCATTCGTTTTTGACGCGTTTTGTTATTTGATTTTGCCATGTGATTATGGACTTTCCAAATTGATCTTCCTCTAAGTTCAGTATTTTTGTGATTTTACTTTTTATAATACTCTCAAAACAGTTAGCTTTACGTATTTATTTCGTCCATTGTTGAAGACTGATTGTTGCCCTTTATACATGTATGTCCTATATGTTTTTTTGTTTTCTTTGTCATTGGGTCCTAAATGACGTATACTCGCATGTAATTTATCAATGCGAATATGAATGAAATTCGTCAACGTAGAACCACCTTACCCCCCTCCCTGTCCTTTTTTTAAGATAAAAATAAGGATTGGGTGGGGTGTACCTTCGGGTGTACCTCCCTATCCTTGATTCTACTGTGATAGTCGAGTTTGTCATATCTTTACACCGTCATTGCTAGGATTTCAAACTTCTGTGACTATACATGTACATGTATATATTTGTTTTGTAATTGGTAAATTCAATATCATGGCAGTATGGTATTTGCGGAACCCACGTAAATGCCTTGAGTAAATTGGGATATACCATTTTCATGGCTGTCATGTAGGACATTTAGACACACTCAAGTGTGAAAAAGCTGTGTGTCATGTTTCTGTATAATAAAGTATCATAAAATTGAGCTGTTTTCATTAAGAAACACATACAAAAATACGTTTATCATACAACTCAAAATGTAAACAATCCCTAAAATTCAATGTTATATTGAATCGTTCAACATACATTTATCATACGACTCATAATGTAAACAACCACTAAAATACAATGTTACTTGTTATAGAGAATCGTCCATAGCAGTTGAAAGACATAGAATTCACGAATACACGGTTTCCGCTGATTTTGTCAGTTGGTATGACTGACATTAGATGAAATAAAAATAGATATGTCAGCTGGTCCGAGACCACAATTGTCGTCCCTTGATTTTTTCGTTGTTCTTTTCGTTGTTCACGAATATAGTCCCTAGTGTTGACAGTGGGTTACTTGCCATGAATTTTTATACCCCTTCCAAATTTATTTCTCCATGTTTAATACCTCAAATTGCAAGTAGGGTGTGAAATTACACTGTAAAAAAAAATTGGGTCCAGAATTCCAGGAAAGTAGTGATTTTGTCCAGCTGAAAAAGGTTGAAAATTAGTACTTCGGAAGCTGTCAAAAGATTTCAAGACGCCCTAAACATAAAATTGTCCATATTTTTAGTAAGAGCCGATGAAGTTTTCTATAATTTTGATATAATTTGTCCCAAAAGTAGTACAACACACTGTACAAGTTTCTTTGAGGAAGCGCTAGCGCAGGTGGGATTTTTTAAATTTTCATTTATGTTCTAAAAGAAATGCACTACGAAATAATTGTGTTCTCGGACCTAAGAGGTGAAATCTTTAAATATAGAATCTGTACTTTGTCAATTTGTCAAATAGCATGAAACTAAAGGATTTAAACTTTAATTTTATAGAATTTCTGCAAAAATGACCAATTTTGGCATTTTATGGTCAAAATAGGCATTTATAGCTTTTTCAATATTGATGCATAAATGGCATCCTGACTTTCTATCTGACAGGTTTTCATGTGTCAGTATTTGTGTTTCTATGCCTTTATCTAGTTCTTTTACTTATTTATGAACGAACTCTGAATCGACAGAAAAGAAGATTATCTCAGACAATATGTGCAAAATGTGTTGTATAAATGACCCTTGTCTAACGCCCTGTTTGGATGAAGTAAAAAGTGGGGAGCTTGGTACATAAAATTTGAAGTCTATAATAAAGACCTCACTAAATTTGTATCAAAAGCACTTTACAATGTCTATTGTACCTGTTCCATTTCATAGTATCTTTCTTTTCTCTGTAGGATAGCAATTGATTTAAATATAATAAAATTGAGAATGGAAATGGGGAATGTGTCAAAGAGACAACAACCCGACAGCCTGTTGAGAATAAATTGCATGCAAGTTTTTCCCTAAAAAGGCAAAAATCTTTGTATCAGACCATACTGTTTGTAAGAAAAGTTAATTGCAAGAGCAATAAGATCAGATATAAGACCCTCATGAGCTCGGTGTAAAGTAAAAAAAAAAAGTAAAAATCAATTAGTAAATAAATTTGCTCGTTTAACCTTGAAGTTAAGACTAATAAAAGTTTGCGTCTATCGAGTGAACCCCCTAAATAGAATAATAATGTGTTCTTGACAACTTCCGCGCGGGATGATCGATAGACATGATATATTCTTATTTAGTATGTTAACAAAAGTAGTTTCTACATTTGTCTCCTTTCATAAATCGATAGAGAAAAAACAAATCCGTTACAAACTAAAACTAAGGCAAACGTATCAAATATAAGAGAACTACGACGCAACAGAGACACAACACCGAAATGTTACACACACAGAAACGAACTATAATGTAACAATGGCAATTTTTCTGACTTGGTACAGGGCATTTTATGAATTACGATACAGGTGAAATACGTAGAATAACAATTGTGGATACAGCAATAAGATCAGATATGAGACCCTCATGAGCTCGGTGTAAAGTAAAAAAAAGAGTAAAAATCAATTATTAAATACATTTGCTCGTTTAACCTTGAAGTTAAGACTAATAAAAGTTTGCGTCTATCGAGTGAACCCCCTAAATAGAATAATAATGTGTTCTTGACGACTTCCGCGCGATATGATCGATAGACATGATATATTCTTATTTAGTATATTAACAAAAGTAGTTTCTACATTTGTCTCCTTTCGTTCCCATTTTGTGCTTTCAATTTTACAATTTTTTTCTCCTAAAATTTTTAATCTCTCCTCCGTGTTTTTAATTTCAGTTTTAAGTTAATGTTCGGATGTAAGCCATATCTATCTTGAAAGATATTTAGTGGTTGTGTATATTCAGACTCTTGTCTTTGACTTTTCTTTTTAGATTTGAAGTATAAGAGAAAGTTTCCCCTCTTATTGTACATTTCAATAAATCCCCAAAAAAGGGGGGTCACATATAATTCTTCTACAGTATCTGTTTGTGATAGGTTATATTGATTAACAGTTTCTGATATACACTTGATAATCTCAACAACGTAATAAGGGCATGAGGTAAGCTATTCCTGAATATATAAGTACCCCGTCTCCTGTTCTTGGTTATAAAATTCTAAACAGAAAGAAACAGGGGAATGGTTAGAACGGTTAAGCATCTATATCATATTAATTTACATAGGATTGAGAATCAATGGATATGAAAAAATAAATAGTCTGGTCGACTTTATTTATGTTTCTCTCACATGTATGTCTTTGCTTTTCTGGGTAATTTGCTCTACAAATATCCATCGTCCAAAGAGTTCTTTATTTTCATTGATTGTGTGTGCGATTTTATAGTATTTTTCGTTTTATAATTACGTGTATCAATTTCATAATGTTGACTACATTCCATTCCCCCGTATTATTTAGTGCGGAATTTTACTCTTTACCTTTTTAAGATATGAATGGTCACTGGGGTAAAGCTGATGACCGTAACTGCATTCACGGTCATCCCAAGATGTCGGATGAAAAATTAGGTCAGTTTCTGTATTGTCTGTTAAAGTGTTTCTATATCATTTTCTTTACAAATCATACATTGAAACGATGTAAATTTATACAGAATCACTCGAAAATCACTAATTACTTCCGAGAAATGTGCATTAAACGGGAAATTCGATTTGAAAAAATCGTTAAGATGACCGTAAATCATAATCAAAATATTTTCAAGATGACCGTAACATAAAACAAGGATGACCGTGATTGGTAAAAAGATGACCGTAACTTGTAAAGGATGACCGTAATTTGTAAAGACTGACTGTAATTTATATAGGACGACCGTAACTTTTATAGGATGACCATCAATTCTAAGAAATGTCCGTATTGTATTCAAAGCTTTTTTGTTGAGTTTGTCGATCTCAATAGCTAGGGGCTCGGTTAGCGGATATAAATATGTTTCATAAATTTCTTTTTTTAAACTATAATATAATTGGCCATATTAAGGATTTATAACAATGATAGTAAATTGCATATTTCTCGTAAACAATGAAATATTTATTGATATCGACGCTAAATTTTAACACAAATTGACAGCGATACGACGAAAATTTGAAGAAACATGAATGTGTCCCTAGTACACGGATGCCTCATCTACACTATCATTTTCTATGTTTTGTGGACTATGAAAATGGGATAAAACTGTAATTTGGCATTAGAATTAAAAAGATCATACCATAGGGAAAATGTGTACTAAGTTTCAATTTTATTTAACTTGAAGCTGGACAAACGGACAAACAAACAGACGAACGGACGAACGTACGCACAGACCAGAAAAACATAATGCCAATAAATGGAGCAATAAAAACATTAATAATACATACGAATATTTGGTAATCGAGCCCATTTGTATGGTTCCAGAGGAAGCAGATTAAAATCTTAATTTGTCTTGATATATGCAGGCGGAAACACTTTTGAAATAGAACAAAAGAATCGAAGCTCTGTGTTTATCGAGAAAGCGATAAATGTTAACTGTAATGTTTGATATAGTAACAAAATTTTAAAATGTTAATAGAAACAAATAAAACGACAATTTTCTTATTTTAAAAACACCATTTGCATAAGTTTTCAATGTATCTATTACATAGTAATGCAAAACAATAAGCTATCAAGTCGACGACATGGTTCTTATCGGGGTTTTTTTTATAGCTGACTATGCGGTATTGGCTTTGCTCATTGTTGAAGGCCTTACGGTTACCTATAGTTGTTAATGTTTGTGTCATTTTGGTCTTTTCTGGATAGTTGTCTCATTGGCAATAATACCACATCTTCTTTTTTATATATAGTATCTATAAGTTGGATGTAGAAAATGCATAACCTCCGATTTTTTGTTATCACGGACGGAGAACATATCAATCATTTAGTTCAGAAATTTTCGTGTCTGCCCTTCCATTATGTGAATCAAGAAAAAATTCCCCAAAACAGGTAACGATTGTATCGAAAAGAGAAAAATCGAGTGCACCTTTTATGTTAGGGCATGTTTGGGGTGTATATTTTGTCTTTAAAACGTACAAAGCAAGGGTATTTTATATAGCATCTCGCTTCAGATTCTATCATTATTATATATCAAAGCTACAGGTTGACTTTATAACGTAAAAAAATGACAGTACGAAAAGATGAAATATATGGGTCAAGTGAGATACCTATCTAATGAATCACAAAAACAGAGTAGGTGTGTTCAAATAGCTATTTTTTCTAAAAAGTACTTGACGACAGTCTTTTAATATGGATGATGAAAATGGATATCTTCGAAAAAATATGATTTTCTTGTGTGTGATAACTAGGGTTTATAATCTTCAACCACTGAAAATGTTTATATAGTCTGCCCTTCCACGAAATATTTAATTATAATTTTTTTAAATGCTTAAGAATTTTCAAAAATTCCATCTGACATCCGAACAGACAATATTTTTAAGTTGAATCAATGCAGACAAGATCATTAACTAATGCTCATTAGCTAGTAGATACATTTGTCTTTTAAAATATAACTGACATATAACGATCGATCGTAATGGTGCTATGTGGATAAATTTATCAGTTTTCAAGAGCAAAATTGGCAGAGCGTCATCCTACAATGGCTTCAATTTCTACGATTGTGAGCATGAACTGGCGTAATGGGGAGATAATTTTGAAGAAGTAGAATCCTGACTGTATGAATAACATTTAAGGAATGCCTGTAATATTTTTTCTGTCTATGAAGAAATAACATAAAAAATTTGGTGCACACTGAATAACGCGCGTAGCGGGTTATTTAACAGTGTGCACCACATTTTTTATGTTATTTCGAATAGACAGAAAAAAATATTACAGTCATTTCTTATAATTTAATTCTAAATTCCATTTTAAACCGTAGAAAACCATGAAAAAACGTTGATGACGTCACGGTCACATGACTAAATTATGTCTATGGGCTCATAACAAAAAAACGTCAGCCAATCAGAAGACGCGTTACATCCAAAATTAAATTATTTCTGTATATATATAAATTGATAACGTTCCGCCTTGTGATACGCTTTTCGTACAATACTATTTTAAGGAACTACTTTGCTGGAGCTCACCTTCACTAGTTTATTCGAATGATATTTTCAAAATATTTCTGTTATTTTATTTGCACGACAAAATGAAAGACGATATAATATCAATTGGTGTACATGCAATTTTTTGGCATTTTTAAAAATGTGTATTTATTATATGTCATTAAAAGGAATCCCAGAAACAAAAAAAAATCTTTTGTCGAGCAGTTGAAGGCTGTGCACCGCATTTTTTTTCATTATGCTAGCCTTGTAAGGTGTCATATTATCGCGCTTTTGTAGCATGTTTTCCCTTCCTGTTCATTTGCATGTCTTTTGTCAAATTCATTTTAAAAATTAAACCCTCTACTGTAAAAAAAAAGATACATATGGTAATCTTTGCATTTGAAGCACGTCTTATTTTCTTCTACCTATAGGATAAAACTCTCATATTAATATGTGTATATTAATCATTTGATACAAAAAGATAGTTATATAAATACGGATATTTCTTAGAATTGAGGGTCATCCTTTAAAAGTTACGGTCATCATTTACAAATTACGGTCATCTTAAAAGCAGTTACGGTCACCCCTGTTATGAATCGCTGATTCTGTTACGGTCATCTCGATTGTGATTTACGGTCATCTTGGCGATTTTTTCAAATCGAATTTCCCGTTTCATGCACATTTCTCAGAAGTAATTAGTGATTTCCGAGTGATTCTGTTATAAATTTACATCGTTTCAATGCATGATTTGTAAAGAAAATGATATAGAAACACTTTAACAGACAATACAGAAACTGACCTAATTTTTCATCCGACATCTTGGGATGACCGTGAATGCAGTTACGGTCATCAGCTTTACCCCAGTGAATGGTCATATCTTCAATTAGATGTGCGTATTCTTTATGAACAATAAAATTGAATTTATATAGCAATTTTCGGTAAACGAGAAAGAAAACGCTTGATACCCCCATTTATTTTGTTATTTATTTCCCTTTTTTTGCAATTTTTATTACATGAAATGGTTATTTCATATTTTATTTTAAATCTATCAAAAAAAATTTCACGTTTGGCCTCTTCTAACAGTCCCCTGCAGTTAAGAGCTCATATAGTAACTGCCACTGAGCTAAAACCCTTTAAACTAAGTTGAATTAAATCATATACGTACATACCTGTAATCACATAAATCAAATAAACAATAAGTGTCACTTAAAGATATGAACACAAGTGCAATAAATATATCGAATTCATAGGTATACTCAAGTTTTGAGACATGAACAAAAATATATTTCTTATCACTATTCCTGTCTTAAAAGATTATTATAACTGTCTACAAAAAGAAATTAAAGTACAGTGCCTCTAGTATGAAGATTGTTGCCAATTAATTTTTTTTCAATAAAAGTAGCTTTTTAGATTTTAATCTGTAATGATTTTTACGCTTTACAAATAACTTTGTCAAGTGTTCTTTCACTAGAATTAATGAACAACCAACTTAACGAAATAGTATTGAAATCATTCAAAGCACTTCGATAAAAAAGGGCATTGTGATTAATTGAAAGTAAATTTACTTTAATCAACTGACGGTTTCCTGTGTTTCCAGAAAGAAATACATATGCAGCGCACAGTATTAATGCGTGTAGGATATCAAGAGCGCAACAATTTGTTTACATTTGGTATTGTTTAATCGGGAAGTGATTGAGAATTAAACTCTTGTACGACTTCAGATTGGACGATACAGGGTTGGATTCCTTTTATTCGTCCATTAGGTTTATAGAATCTAGAAAAATATTTTTGGTAAATGTACGAAGTAACCGTTACAAAATTGCCTTGTCCGTCAAATGATTAAAATGGTGTTTATTCAATTGCATGTTTGCCGCACAACCATGTGTATTTGTAATGCTATTATAAAAAGCTACCAAACGTACCAGGATTATAATTTAATACACCAGACTCGCGTTTCGTCTACATTAGACTGACCAGTGACGCTCAGATCAAGATAGTTCTAAAGCCAGACAAGTACAAAGTTGCAGAGCATTGAGGACCCAAAATTTCAAAAAAAATGTGCCAAATACAGCTAAGGTAATCTATTCCAGGGATAACAAGATCCTTAGGTTTTCGAAAAATTCAAAGTTTAATAAACAGGAAATTTATAAAAATGACTATATAATTGACATTCATGTCAACACCGAAGTACTGACTACTGGGCTGGTGATGCCCTCGGGGACGAAACGTCCACCAGCAGTGGCATCGACCCAGTGGTGTAAAAGGTTCTCAAAGGTACCGCTGAAATGTCTGGTAACATGAACTTTATTTTTCTCTAGTCTGTATATTCTCCAAGAAAAAAGGGAACACCACTGGTTCCATGGTGAATAATTGTTCTCTTTTAACTGTAAAAATGGATCGCTACCATATAATGTAAATTATGTATATAACTTTAAACAGATACATGATAATAGCTGCTTTTGGAAGTAATTACAAGGAAGAGTTATTTAGTAAAGGCATCAATTTAACAATATAGGAGGTACACAGCATTCACTAATCACTGATAGATCTGCGAAAATAACTACATATGTCATTTGATTGCCCAAAATTGATAGAATTTCGTAAATTAAATAATAAATAAAGGCAACAGTAGTATACCGCTGTTCAAAATTCATAAATCGATAGAGAAAAAACAAATCCGTTACAAACTAAAACTAAGGGAAACGTATCAAATATAAGAGAACTACGACGCAACAGAGACACAACACCGAAATGTTACACACACAGAAACGAACTATAATGTAACAATGGCCATTTTTCTGACTTGGTACAGAAGAAATGGTGGGTTGAACCTGGTTTTGTGGCATGCCAAACCTCCCGCTTTAATGGCAGTGTTAATCATAACATTAAAATGACAACATTACACCACAGGGTTACAATAAATAAACAGATAAATGGGAGAAAATATAGGACAGAGAGACAAACGAATAATAGACATCAAAAGATAACAGGTTAAAAAATATTTTTATACGCCAGACGCGCGCTACGTCCACACAAAAATATATTCAGATGTAAAAAGTTTGAAAGCCATAACAACTACAAAGTAGAAGATAGCCGAGGACCAAAAGTTCCAAAAAGTTGAGAGGCCAGTGTTATCCGCCTTGGACAAAAACATCATTATTTTCAAGAATAATACATAGTTTTGCAAACAGTAAATTTTATAAAATGACTATATAATAGATAAACATGATTAAACTGAAGTGGTGACTAGCTATATATTTAAAACAAATACATTACAAAATCACAGCCATGTTAGCCATAGTCAATGCAACGCCCAAAGTGACGTCACATTTAAATTTCTAAAACGTGTTCCGAAAATTAAGTAAGAATTTTGATGAAATTCAAGATTAGATTTGTATGACTTATCTAACTTATATTAATAACAGTGAAAATTATAATACTGATTAATATTGTATTGTAGTAGTAATAAGATAATTAATTGTATTATCTAGCTTTGTGGGTGTGTCTTCTGATCAAACTGCAAACCAAATATACCGTCTAAATTTAGTTGATACAAAATTAAACCTACCAAATGAACTTGATGAGTAGTTATCCCCAACACAACACACGAATACAACAGAAAAAAAAACGATTTACAACTACAAACGTTAAGACATTTGACAAAATCCGAGGACAACAACAAACACAACATCAAAACCCAACACATTAATTTGGGATGGAAAAGTACCGTGCCACGTCTTAAAGCAATACGAATTTACACTTAGCAAAACAGTCAAATTCGGGAATAAGTCACTTTCGGTAACAAAAAGATCAGACGATGTAATGACAAACCACAATCTAACACGTGGTAAAAATGTCGTCAAATGATAGTTTGGATAAAGATACATCGTATGGATCAACCAATTCGTGATGGTGTCCGTAAAGTTTACGAAGTGTCATTTTTAATCTGTCCTCCCCATAACTTTGTTGGAGCAGTTTCTGCGTTAAGAGCACACTCCTGTATATGAGGTCCGTATAGTGTGAACATGCACGAGAATACCGTATTAATTGAGATATGTAAACACCATACGAAGGGGCAGAGGGTATGTAACAGCTGAGAAATAGGAAATTGATAATTGGGAAGTTGAATTCGTCCCGTTTATCATAGACTTTCGTTTGAGTTCGTCCATCTGTGTCAATATTGAGGAAAAGATCAAGGTATGAAGCAGTCCTTTTAGTATCAGTAGTATCGTTAATTTCAAGTTCACTGGGATATATGAGGTGCAAGTATTGGCTGAAATATAAGTTATTCAGTGATAGGACATCATCAATATATCGGAAAGTAAAATTAAAGAATTTCGCAAGGTGCTTTTTCTGTTTGTCTTTTAGAAGGGTTTGAATGAATTCTGTTTCATACGAGTACAAAAACAGATTGGCTAGTAGGGGTGCACAATTAGTACCTATTGGAATACCGATTGTCTGTTGAAATATGAATCCGGTAACGAAATTACCGATTACATTACATATAATGTTATCAAGCACGGCAGTGCATTTTGGAAGCTGATAAAGTATACTGGTAAAAAAAGTAAAATGTTAGCTAAAGGAGTGAGATACATTCTATAAATACTATAATCAATCAGATTTCGACCTTAAACTAAATTACATCAATGAAAATTGAAATACAGCTGGACATTTGATGTAGCTCATTTTGGTATTCATGCGATTTACGAGATATACTCATCGATAAGAATATGTCGCTCATCATAAGTTATATATGGCACGCTAATTTGATCTCTCACACTGACGCACCAAATACATTAATCTGTTTATTCACTTACTAGCTCAGTGAAGATACCTTTACTTGTGAACATTTTGTCCTCCAGGATATCATCAGCTTTTGGAAAATTAAGAATAGATTAGGAAACTTACATTTGAGCTCCCTCTAGAAACATCATCATTAGATGAGTTTGGCTATTATTTTTATGTTGTTTTGGATCATACAGCTTCTAACGATTCTACGTATTCATACATTTATGGCATTCAAAAATTTTGGTTCCAACAGAAAAGCTCAGCAGATGCTTGACATTCAAAACGTGTTATTATCATTTACTAGACATAAGCCTTTAACAATACTTTGAAACGTCAAAGGTTAACCATTAAGAAAATCAATGGATGTAATCATCGTTCTAGTAATGTTTTCTGTACAGCTTGAATTATCATTCGATTTGATTACTGTTGTTTACACAAAAGAGGGGAGAATGATACCAGAGTCAAAACAGTCAAAATCATAAATCAAAAATGAATTGACAACGCCATCGCTAAAAATGAAAAGAATAAACAGTGCGTCGGTCCACTGTCCGGTCACTGTATGAACTATTTCGTACCGCATTCGAATGGTTCGAGACAGATTCGTTATAAATTTACCGTGCGAAAAATACAACCACTGCATTTAACTAGCTTTACTCAATAATCCTTCAATCAGAACTTATTTGATTTTCATATTCTGTGTTATTTCAAAAATCAAGACACTTTGCATGTACAACTCACTGGTTATTTTCAAAATATACATTGTTGTATATTTATTTAAACAAAATATATCTACAAAACTGAGGCTGATACCAAAACATTTATTAATTTCTCCTTGATTGTTTTAACTCTCAAGGAATAAGACATGAAAGTAAGAAGAAACGTGTAACTTGATAAATGCTATAAATAAAGTCAACTCTGTTCAAGTAATTGAAAATATATTTTTGATATAGCATTTGATAATGAGTTTTTTTCAAAATATGGTTATACTCGCGCCATCACACTTATACAACAGAAGAGCAGTATTATATAACATTATTAATGTAGTAATTGGGGTATAAAGTCTTAGACAACTCATTCAATTGTTTTCTTGTATAAAGAGGTGACGTAATTCACACATTCATATCTGAATCTCGATACAAAGAGTTGATATTATCACAGTCCTTCTTTCAATCCACTGAGAAAACACATTTTATATTGATTTAAATGCCGGATTTATGTATACACAACCAGTTAGGTAACTTGACCTGAGTATTTATCTCAATTTTTTGTTGATTTGATATGTATTTTAAAATGTATTTTGACTAAAAAAAAAAAGCGATATCATCTCCACCGCTTTTACAGAAAGTATGACAAATCAAAGAGACAAAAGAAAAACTTCTATGAAAAGATTATACTAATAACTAATTGAATTTACTTACAAACGACTGTTATCATGTACATTTGTTAAGGTGTGCAGCTATTTAAAAAGTGTATTTTATGGTAGCTAAGTCAAGGTTAAAGTGTCGAACAACGATAGGAATTCGACAATAGATAAAATATATAATCTACAAACGGATCGTTACATGTTTTTTTCTGTCTGTACTTCTATATATCGTATACTAAACAAAACGACGTTCAACATACAGACTTTATGTGATAATAATGATTGAATTGGTGCATCTATCAACTCTCTATGTCAATCTAATTTTAAAAGATTAAAGCATAAATTAGGCCCTTTTCTTTCAGTTGTATCTATATCGTTTAATTGATTAACGCATTCTCTCAAATGTAAGTGTTTAAGAAACAGGACATCATGAAAACATCTGAAGGTAATTTTATAGATGTAAGATTATTTGTGTTTTCCATTCTTTTTATTTTATTTTGGGTGATATTTTAAATGAATAAATGTTCACAGAATTACCGACTGTTTGTTCTTTATGAATGATTTTTATATGTTCGTAAAACGAGCGCAAATATTCGTAATAGAGTTTTAAAAATCAGGAAAATACCAGAATGGTCGAACAAATGATCAGTTAGGTGCATTTATAAAAATTATAGAATTTTATAACATGGTTTCAACCATGACTTATTCATAACAGATTCTGATATGCTCATTCAAACCCCTGCGTCGGTCCACTGTCCTGTCACTCTATGAATTCTGTCGTATCGCATTCGGCGGGATCGAGACGGATTCGTTTTAAATTTTCCGTGCGAAAAATAAATCGAGTCAGAATTAAATTTAGAACGTGTTCCTGACCAATATCTGTTTTTTGTTTAAAATGTGAACGCACGAGTTCGAATCTAGGCCAGGGAAGAACACACACGTTTTCTTCTGCCAATTTACAGAACTTACATTGTTGGGCTGATATTTAGACGAATCATATATATATAGAATGTGTTGTCAGCCTTGTATCACAAGCAGTGGTGATCTGATGGATAAAATCTGTCGTAGAGTTGTCATTGGTCATTAGTAATGACATGAGATTAAAATTTTAATTGTCGAAGTTGAGAAGTGAGTTAATTGTTACTATTGAGCCGACTGGCCAACACGAGGACAAACAGTACCAAACAAAGAGCATTGGAGACTGCATGAGCAATGATACACCCCGAAAATTATGCAGTTAGTTTTATTAAAATTATAAGACCATCATAAGTCATGTGGCTTAGTGTCTTAAGTATACGATAAATTTTCTGACATTTTCGTAAATTTAAGACATTTTCGGGAACATGTATTACAACTATGACCTAAGCATATCGTTAGATATGTTTTAGTCATAAGATGATTTCGAAAACCTTGCTCACGGCATGATATGCACAACTACTTAAGTTGTACGAACGAATGTTCATACATTCCATATGATAAATTATTACTATGATTGGATATCTTTATTTAGGTGGTTTTATGCATATCAGTCAAGCCGACTTTTTCGTATATCTAATGGTGTAAGAAGGAGCATTTAAGATATAAAACCGCATTTCTAATAAAGAATATTTGGCCAATGTTTAAACATTATTTCGATAACACTGTTTAATACCATACACTGTTATTTAAACTGATGAGTGTTTGTATACATAGATACGGTATGAGTCGATACTGAATTTAAATCTTCCATTTTGTACACACTCAGGTAAGATTTCGGCCATTTAGCTATTTTGTGCATATTGAAAAGCTTATTCAATTTACAAATGGATGAAACCTCTATATTATAGCAAATTTAACATTTTGTAAAAAAAGGTTTACATATCCACCCGTTAAAAAATTATGAAGACCTTGAACGCTGCGATCCCTGCATTTTATTTTGTTCATATGCTCGCTTTTGAAAATGGCGAATTTATATTGAGGAGATGTCTGTCAAACTGCACACTCTAGTGTTTACTATCCGTTCGTTCGTTCGTTCGGCATCTGTTCATTTTTCCAAGGAAGGAAGCAAAAGTGGTATATAGCTATATGGAGTCCGTCTGCTCGTCTCTCTATTCGTATATCTATTCGTTCGTCCATTTGTAATAATATGTTGTTTTCTACATTCCTTTTTTTTCTGTTTGTCCTTCTTTGAGTTTGTTTCATCGATCTCAATGATGTATTTGATACTGTTACAACACAGTTTGACGCAAATTTGTGACGCTTCAGCTTCATATTATGTATGTTTCTATTTGCTAGAAGTGAAGACATGTGACTTTTCATTCAATTATCAAATAATTCAAAAGCATAATAATCTACGCTGAAATATTATATGCAAATGTGTACAAAAAAAACATTCGTTCCAATGTTGCACCATTGAGATATGATGCACATACTAAATTCAAAATATTTTTTATTATCATCTTATAACTAGAAATTTTACAATTATTTTATATCTCTTGAAATGATGTTATTCAATCTTCTAACGTGACGTCCATATTTCGCTTTGAAGTTTTGTAAACAAAGTCGTATTCTATAATTAGCTCAACTGTTACATATGTTTGACACATGCGCACAAGATTACTGTTTAACTTCTTGATATACATTTTTATTTTATTTAAATGTCTAACAATTATAGCTCGTTACACAAAATTGTGTCATATATTGCTTATCGTTTTTAAACTTTAAATGTGAGAATGTATATAATTATGTCATAGATACCAAGATTAAATTTGGTATTTACGCAAGACGTGCGTTTCGTCTACAAAAGACTCACCAGTGACGCTCGAATCCAAAAAATTAAAAAGGCCAAATAAAGTACGAATTTGAACAGCATTTAAGACCAACATTCCCAAAAGAGTTGATAAGTACAGATAAGGTTATCGATCCCTGAGTTAGAAAAGCCTTAGTATTTCAAACATTCAAAAGTTTTGTAATTAGTTAATTTATAAATATAACAATATCAATGATAATTCATGTCAGCACAGAAGTGCTGACTACTGAGCTGGCGATACCCTTGGGGAATTAAAACTCCACCACCAGTGACATCGACCCAGTGGTCAAGTATCAAGTCAAATGTCTATTCAATACTGCTATTACATTTTACGATCATAATGGTTTCAAGGTATGCATGTCTGTGTTTTCTCTAAAATAAAAAATTTCAGAAATGAAGTTTAATATTCATTTTAACTAATGTTAACTTCCCTCTTATTAAAATATAATTGATCAATTCCAATCTAAACTATTAACTGGGAATTTCTTTCCTTATGAAATAATAAACAAACTTATTTTATGACCAATTAGTGAAAACTAATGGGTGTTTAAGACAATGGTAAATGTTCTATTTTTAATCATGGAAAGTTATTCATTGATGTTTTGACAACAATAAAACATTTATAAAGTAGTGTCCTTCTTTTTTCAATTATGTTTTAGCTACATCTCCAACAATCTGTGAAAGATATATAATAGTATGTGAAAAATGTAATGCCATGCAATGCAATGTAATGCCTGAAATTACACATTTTTTTCTCAAGGAATGCATTAGATTACAATTACAGACAATTATTGCTGCATTTCTAGTAATGCAATTACTCGGCAATATGTAACATGTGTAATGTATGGAACGCCACAGCTGTCTTATGTGGAACTCTGATATTACTTTATGTTTTTTTATTATTACTTAATGATATTTTGTCTTTACTTAATATGGTTTTGATATTACGTAATGATGTTTCAATATAACTCAATATGGAATAGTCATTACTTAATGATATTTCGATATTACGCGATATGGTTTCGTATTGACTTGATATAGTTTTGTCATTACTCAATATGGTTTTGTCATTACTCGATGTGGTTTCACCATTATTTAATATGGTTGTGTCATTAGTCAATGTGGTTTAAACATTACTTGATGTGTATATGACTTAACGTAATGTAGTTGTTTCATTACCTAATGTGGTTTTGTTATTTCGTAATGATGATTTATTATTTTATTCTTTATATGGTGTTAACATTACGTAATGATGTTTCAAAATTTGACGATTTTACACTACTTCATGTGTTTGTTTCATTATTTGATGTGGTCTAGTCATTCTTTGATGTGGTCCTGTCATTCTTTGATGTGGTCCTGTCATTCTTTGATGTGGTTATCCCATTACTTGATGAGGTAAAACCACGTGACCAATTCGGAAAAACCTGTTCTATTTTTAGAAAGATGTCCATGTTGTATGTGCCTTGAATGAGTGTAGCCATCCATCTAATTAGTGTTCAATAGAAATAAAGTTCGGGTTACTGTTTGAGTTAAACTTTGAGCTAGTTTTCGAATTCAAGTCATGCTTAGAATTAAAGTTCTAGTTAGCATTGAGTTTCGAGTTGGACTTCGAGTTTGAGTCACATTTAAAGACAGAATTCTAGTTACAACTTTGAATTTGAGTCATTTCTTGAGGTAGAGTTAGAGTAAGATTCGAATTTAAGTCTCATTTAGATTAATTAAGATTTCCAGTTGAAATTCGAGCTATTTTATATGTCTTTTTGAGTTCGTAATTAAATTTTCTATCGCGGAACAAGGGCTTTTGCTCGCGGGCTTCCGAAAAGAGGGCTCCTGGATATGCGTACTAAATACACAATGTTGCAGTATACAAAACGCAATATAGGAGTTGAAATAAAGTTAGATGTGGTGTGATTGCCAATGAGACAACTATCCACCAGAGTTTAAATGCAGTGGATGTAAGATGAAAAAAAAATCAAACGAAAAAACTAACGGTCTATTTTATAAAAAAGCAAATATGATATATACGTATACAACGACACGAATTGAACTGCATGCTCCTGCCTTGGGGCAGGTACATAAAGAAAGTGCACGTGGCCGAGTTTAACATGTATATGGGCGAACATCAGACTGTAACAGTATTGTAACAGCAAAATACGAAAAGAAAAATGTAAACTAGACAAAGTGATGCCCCCGCACTTCACTCATTTAACCGCTTATACCCCGAAAAGGACAAAGTTAAATTTTTCTCCCAAGAGAGTAAAAATAATAAAAAGAAAAAACCCTGACCACATGCACACCTTCAATACATGTACAAACAACTAGCTGAACGATACATTCCTAGCATTCAAACTGTAGGAGGAGTTATCTGGAAACGCCCTTCTTATGCAAGTAAATTTCCCAAAAATGACAAAGTTTAACTTTCTCCCAAAAAAGCACATATTAATAAAAAAAATTAACCCTGACCACATGCAGCACAACTTCAATATATGTACAAACAGACAGTAAAGAGAAAACTTACTAGGATTAAAACTGTTTGAGGAGTTATGCGGAATAACTATATACCCATAACGGGACGGAAAGACCGACAAACGGACAGATGTTAAACACTATGCCTCCAACTGTCAGTTGCGGTAAAGTTGCGGTGGTTTAAAAAACAGTTTCTCAGGTTCCGCATGGAAAGTAAGGAGATTCTGCTCAACTTGTGGCACCCATCGTGTTATTCGCGAAATTTCAAAACCGGTGATTTGGTTTTATTTGGCAGTTCACATTCGAGTAAAAGATGAAGGTATTATGGTTACGACAACTGGAACATGTTCGTCGTCACATGTGAAACAGATATTCCAAAAAGTTTATTTTTCAATTAGTGCGAGGTAGATCAGAGAATACAATTGCTTAAAAGTAAAAGATTGATATTCGTATATATGTTCAAATGATCATTAACGCTAAAAAAAAATCGGAGAATTCTTATTTTATAGTTTTGATGCTTTGTCGCTTAGTCCGATCCCCCCTCTTCCGATTTTCCTGTGACTTAAGTGTGAGTTTATTTGAAGTGTCTCATTTGTTAAGAAAAAAGTATTAGTCTTTTGATTTGTGTCGAGCCTGCGACATCAATGTAGCGTCAGTAAGACACAACAATGTCGTCGAAAGTGGCGTCATTTCAGGACCTTTTATAGCTTATTATGGGATATGGGTTTTGCTCATTGTTGAAAACAATACAATTTTGTTTTAGTTAAATAAAAACGAATTAAACTGTTTTGACATGATAAATTTATTACCTTCATGAAGTGTTTTAAAATTTGTATAGAAGTTTTTCCTCAATATCAAGAAAAAGCATCTACAGAAAACTTTTTTTTTAATTTTTTTGACCGATGAATGTACAGCCGATCAACATTACGCTTTTACACTGAAAGCAGCAATAACAGGCGAGACACAGTTCCGTGGACTATTTTACAAATTAATAATAATACTGCTTCTATTTGAGAACTTCGGATCAAATAACAGGACCATGTGGTTTGGGAATATCCCAATTATGTCCAAAATATTGTAATTTTTGGGGGATTTTATTTTTTTTATTATTATCTGCCGTTCCCCTTTTTTTTATATCAAATAACTCTGAACAACCACTCGAACTTTAATTCGAACTTTAACTTCGGCGATACCCATCCAAAGCACACTACACTAACGACATAGTGAAATCTGTTAAAAATAGATTTTTTTCACATAGTGCATAGTGGCTTTTTGTAGCTGACTATACGGAATGTTGAAGGCTGTACGGTTGCCTGTATATGATGTCGTACATCCACTCCATTTAAACTCTGGTGGATAGGTGTCTCATTGGCAATCACACCACATCTAACTTTATTTCAACTCCTATATTGCGTTTTGTATACTGCAACATTGTTTATTTAGTACGCATATCCAGGAGCCCTCTTTTCGGAAGCCCGAGCAAAAGCCCTTGTTCCGCGATAGAAAATTTAATTACGAGCTCAAAAAGACATATAAAATAGCTCGAACTTCAACTCGAAATCTTAATTAATCTAAATGAGACTACAATTCGAATCTTACTCAAACTCTACCTCAGGAAGGGACTCAAATTCAAAGTTGTAACTAGAACTCTGCCTTTAAATGTGACTCAAACTCGAAGTCCAACTCGAAACTCAATGCTAACTAGAACTTTAATTCTAAGCATGACTTCAATTCGAAAACTAACTCAAAGTTTAACTCAACCAGTAACCCGAATTTTAATTTGAACACTAATTAGATTATTCAAGGCACATACAACATGGCAATCTATCTAAAAATATAACAGGTTTTTCCGAATTGCACGTGGTGTGGTTTTACCTCATCAAGTAATGGAATAACCAAATCAAAGAATGACAGGACCACATCAAAGAATAACAAAACCACATCATGTAATGAAACAACTACATTACGTTAAGTCACATACACATCAAGTAATGTTTAAACCACATTGACTAATGACACAACCACATTAAATAATGGTGAAACCACATCGAGCAATAACAGAACCATATTGAGTAATGACAAAACTATATTAAGTCAAAACGAAACCATATCGTGTAATATCGAAATATCATTAAGTAATGACTATTCCATATTGAGTTATATTAAAACATCATTACGTAATGTCAAAACCATATTAAGTAAAGACAAAACAACATCAAGTAATATTAGAGTTCCACATAAGACAGCTGTGGTGTTCCATAGTAATGCATTACCATGCAATTACAAATTTGCATTACTCTCATGACATATCTTAGTATACTTTCGAAAACTAGACGTCTGTATTATTAAACTTATGAAATGCACCGGAATACCCGAAGAAGATATTACCATTACCGAACAAGCGATGTAGTAGGGTGCTAATCAATAAACATAAAAAACAAAAACACATTTTGCTAACGCCATCACGAGTTGTTTTGCCGTCGTGGAATATAATATGGGAAATCCATACAAAAAATCCGGGTAGATGCAACTCGGCAGCAGTGGGAACTGCAATCATCTATGGGAGGAAACACAGTGAGAAAAAACCGGTGCACCAGAGTAGAGGTTTGGCGAGGTGCTTACAACTCCACCCTGTGAAAATAACTTTGTTACTGAAACTGAAAACTAAAACCTAGTATCAGTCTTGTCAACCAGCCGGCATGAAGAGGATTAGTTCATAAAGAGGGACAAAAGATACCAGAGGGAGAATCAAACTCATAGATAGAAAATAAACTGACAACGCCATGGCTAAAAATAAAAAAAAAACAGACCAATAATAGTACAGAAGACACAACATAGAAAACTAAAGACTAAGCAGTACAAACCCCACCAAAACTGGAGGTGATCTCAGGCGCTCCGGAAGGGAAAGCATATTCTGCTCCACATGTGGTGCCCGTCGTGTTGCTAATGTTATCACAAATTCGGTAGATAGTCTTAATTCGGTAGGTCACATTCGTGAAAAGAGAAGGGTATTGTAGTTACGACATAAGGAACATATCCGATATCATCTGTGAAACGCTTATTCCATAACGGTCAACCAACTCGTGATGGCGTCCGTAAAATTTACGAAGGGATGATTTCATCTTCATAACATGAATATCTGTTTCGCAGATGACTATAGCTATTCCAAATGCTGTAAGCACAATTCTGTCCTCACTTCCCCTAATGTAGTTTTCTATGTTGTATGTAGTCTACATGTGATCCGATAATTGGTAAATCGTTCCACCTGAAAGAAGTTATTCCTGAATATTGGAAAGTAATCGTGTCAAAGAATGACTTTGAAAACAAACAATCTGATAGATAGAGGGTTTTTTAAACGAATTGTGAGATATAAAGTTAATAGTAGTATACCGCTGTTCCACAGTCATTAATCGATTAAACTTACACAAAACCGAGTCCAAAACAAAACCTGAAGAAAAAACACCAACTATAAGAGCAGAAAAAAACGAAACAACAGAAACACTGAACTGTTATAAAAACAAATGCCAATATACGTAGAAACGGACCATTTGATAACAACTGTCATATTATATTTATATAACAGTTATAATGAATGTGAGGCTTTATTCAAATATATTTAATAGTTCATACAGAAAAATGCATTTTTGTTTTCAATTGTTTAAAGTGATATGTTTGTGAAACCGTCTGTGATACCGTCTGTGCTTATTTGCCTGGTGAGATAAAAATGAACGTCAATACTTGACAATATGTCACCATAAGCTTTTAAGTTTTTATAAGCTCAACCTAACATATCCATACTCCATTTTTGTTTTTAACTTCAAACGTTCACCGTATTGAAAATTAATTAAAAGAATACCGAATTAATTGGCCAATAAGAAACAGCAGACGTTTCCATTTATATTGAACTCGCTTGTTTAGCATGCATATTTTAATATCCTTTTTATTTTGTAGGTTCAAGTAAGATTTGAAATGATATGTTTGCATATAGAGTAATTTTCATATTTAACCTTATACAAGGTATGTATCACTTGAAGTAAATAACTCTCAAACATAAATCATACATGATTGGATTTTGTTTAGTCTCAGAAATTTGACATTTGTATAGCATTTGTATTTAAAAAAAACTCGTTGGAAAGAGTGTGTCTTTTCATTTGACTTTACATTTTATTGATACGAAACTTTTCAAAAGATTCAAAAAGCGGTACATACTAACATTTATTCAAATAGAAAACTCTCTAAAAACACTTTTCTATCCAATATACTTATTTATCAGAATTAAAGCCGTGAAAAAAACACTGCATATACTCTTAGTTTTCTTTGACAGTACATTTTATACCCCACCCCTGTTTCAATTATTTGAAGAATTTGAAATCAATACTTTAATTTTTGTCAGTTTACCCGATGTGCATGTTTTCTAACATGAAATGTTTAGAACTTGTTTGAAACTATTATGGTAACAAATTGAAAGCATTACAGAATACTATAATATAATGTTTAGCAGAAAATCATTCCAACATTCAGGATTATACAAAGTATCAAATTCTGCCTGTGTTTCCAGTCCACATCTGATGTTATTCCTATTTTTCAATATAAATTCTAAATTTCTTCATCAAATGTTTTTTTTAGAATCCTTGTCACATCAGTTTCATCTCTAACCATATATCTAACATATTTTAGCTAAACAAAATATATGAACTTGTAGTGTTAAAACAAAGCCATATTTGAAAAAGTTGTATGTATGAAGATACCAGTCTGATGCATGAGTTCACTAAAAGTTTTAAAGAAACAACTGCTTACATTTTTGCATAACTTCCAAGCACAATTGTTGTTTTCTTTACAAAACACCATTAAAATAATAAAATCATATTATTTAAAGGTTTAATTATTTGTTCGATGACCCAGGTGGTAGGATATTTCTTGGTTTTTTGTCCCTGGGGCTTCAAATTTCCTAAATTATTCTGTTGTTTCTTGCAATATGGAATATTTAGAACATTTAGGATATAACACATAATTGCAAGTTTGAATTAGGTATTTTTGTATTTCTAGCTTGTTTTTTTATGCCGCAGTCACAAAAAAAACACATTTAGGTGTTACGGCTTACTTTTGGTTTACGGACAAACAAAAACATCCCAACAACAATTTTCAGGAAGGATCTTCTAATACTACGCAAAGTAAATATAAGCACCTCTAAACAATTTGAATTACAAATATGCATAAAGAGGAATTCATTTTGCATTCAGGGCTTTTAGTAAATAATGCATACTGTAAACTTTGAATTTATACTGAGTCATCATAGTTGAGGCCCATGATTTTCTCCATCTTCATGAAATATTTATAAAACATCTTATTTGAGTTAATGTCATTAAAAAATCAAAGATAAACAAGATTTTGTAAAATTCTGTATGTTCCCTTTTTTCACCTAATATATGTTACATTTCTGTAAATATCTCAAATGGAATTTCACATGTGAACTCCTTTGACAGCTAAAAGTGTTCCACTTTTACTATGAAGTTTGAAGAAAAAAATAACAAAGAACCATTGTAACTGTTTGTGAACGGAAATTTCTCATAGTGTTATGTCACAGAATAGTAAAGGATAGGTCGCTAAAGATTTGGTAATTTCATTACTTCGTGTAAACATATTTTATTTATCAAATTCAAATTAAATAATATACTCTAATGATGATAACTATGGAACGCCACAGCTGTCTCTATTATTACTTGATGATAGTTCGTGCTAACTTAATATGGTTTTGACGTAATGATGTTTTGATATAACTCAATATTGAATAGTCATTACTTAATGATATTCCGATATTACATGATATGATTGCGTATTGACTTGATATAGTTTGTCATAACCAGATGTGGTTTCACCATTATATAATGTGGTTGTGTCATTAGGCGATGTGGTTTTAATATTACTTGATGTGTATGTGACTTAACGTAATGTAGTTTTTTCATTACATGATGTGGTTTTGTTATTTCGTAATGATGATTTGCCAATTTTTTATATGGCTTTAACATTACGTAATGATGTTTCAAAAATTTGACCATTTTCACAACAAGTTGTGTTTGTTTCAGTATTTGATGTGGTTCTGTCATTCTTTGATGTGGGTATCCCATTACTACTACGAGGTAAAACCACGTGACCATTTTGGAAAAAAATATGTTCTATTTTTAGACCGATTTCTTTATGTCGTTTGTGTAATGCGCTTTGGAAGAGTACCGCTATCCATTAAGTTCAAGTTCAAGTTGTTGTTCAGAGTTATTTGGTATGAAAAAGAGGAAAGACAGACAAAAATAGGGGAAAAGTACTAAAAGATTTACAGTAATTCGGTCATAAGCGGGATATCCCAAAACCACTTGCCGGTTTTTCCTTAGTTCTTAAATGGAAGCAGTATTATAATAAGTTCGTAAATGAGTCCAAGGAAACTATATTGCCTAAGACAACTGTGGCGTTCCATAGAAAACATATGTATACAATTGAATAGTTTATAGGATCCAGAAACAAGCTGTTTGTGCAAATCAAACTATGTACTATGTTTAAATCGAACTGATTCTTATTTAATCCAATCTGGAAAAGAATCTTAAATTGTAATTCAGTGGCACCATATATAAACTAACGGATGCGTCAGTTGGCAATTACCTCTTGTGTAACCGCATACAAAAATCGAAATATATATGTATGTTTTGGTAAAACGTCCAGAGAATTGTACACGAAACAAATAAGTATTTCAAAAATTCATACTAAGCAAGTTTTCACTTTGATAAGATGTGAAAATACACTTTCATTTGAGAAAGTGTAATGCATATATTATGGTTATTATAAGAATACTGGATATCAACTAAAGAAAATTGCGAACATAAACAAATTTGTTTTTTTTAAGAATATATTCATACTGAAGTGTACCACTTTTGAACAAATTTAATCAAAATTACAGAAAATGGTTTTTCACAAAATGTTGAGGGAGTCTTTACTTCAACTGACAGATTCCAACGTAAGGTTCTGACTTTTTTTAACTGTATCAAAAAAAGTAAAATCACAAAAATACTGAACTACGAGGAAAATTCAAAACGAAGAATCTCTTATCAAACGTCAAAATATCACACATAGCAAACGACTGGATAGCAACTGTCATATTTCTGACTTAGTACAGGCATTTTTTTATTTCTTACTGTACCTAAAAATTTGTCATTGTTATGTATAAAATATGAAAAAGGTGTATGAATAAAAGTTGTACACTATGCTAGAGACTATATTTCTATGTGTGTAGACCAAGGAAAGTAAAAAAAAATGCGTTATGCCTATTTTCAATTGAGTTTTGTTTTCTCTGTGAAGTTTCAGAATGAAACATTAGATTATCTGTATAATTGATCTCTTTTAATACACAAAGAACTCAAATTGTTTTATTACAGTTTGGAAAAAATAATAATGTTATAGATTTTTATATATTTGCTTTTTCAAAACTTTCACAAACGCGGTTTTGGTACAAAATGAAATAATCTATGTTTTATAATTCATGTTTTGTGTCATTGGATTATGTGTTGGTTGATAAAGTTAAAGCCATACAGGATCACTATTTCACATAACGATGTACAGCAATGTATGTTAACATTTTATTTTGTAGGAATAAGTTTATGCAATATTCGAATTTGCTTAGCATGGTCTGTGGATGAGGAGATTTTAACACTTACTTGCAAAGTTAACCAATTATATCTTCAAGTTGAGTTTTTCAATCAGTATCACCAAGTACAGGGATATTGTTTACATCCTTTCCCAGACACATATTGTCTCGCATATAATAGAAATTCAACTATCACCCAAAATCGTTATACAAACGTTACTTCTCTAATTGTTAAAGGACTTATCAACAACAACATTAATGGACAGTGGTCATGCCGACATGGAACAAATAAAGATACAGCATTTGTCAATGTCACAGTGCTTAGTTATCAAGGTATGGTAATAATTGTGAAGAAAGTGAAATATATTTTCAACAGGTCAATCACTATTAATATTCAACGTTAGGGCACCGCACCCCGAATTGTATACCTATGCTTAATCGTATATTTGATTACATTGAATATTAAATGAAAATGAACGGATAGCATTTTTATTGATAATAATATTGAG
Organism: Mytilus edulis; assembly: GCA_019925275.1. Classification (NCBI taxonomy): domain Eukaryota; kingdom Metazoa; phylum Mollusca; class Bivalvia; order Mytilida; family Mytilidae; genus Mytilus; species Mytilus edulis. The sequence goes on along the minus strand of CM034351.1, from coordinate 64,080,723 downwards.
AATGGCAATGAGGAATGTGTCAAAGCGACAACAACCCGACCATAGAGCAGACAACAGCCGACGGGCACCAATTGGTCTTCAATGTAACGAGGAACTCCGCACCGGAGGCGTTCTTCTGCTGGCCAATAAAAAAATATATGTATACTAGTTCAGTGATAATGGACGTCAAACTAAACTCCGAGTTATGCACAAGAAACTAAAAACTAAACTCATACAAGACTAACACAGGCCAGAGGCTCTTGACTCGGGACAGGCGCAAAATTGCGGCGGGGTTAAGCATGTTACTTTTTGATCTCAGCCCTCCCCCTATACCTCTAGCTAATGTAGAAAAAACGAACGCACAACAATACGTATAGTAAACCTCAGTTTTAGAGAAGTTCGAGTCCGATGTTAGAATATGAAACAAAAGACATAAACAAATTGACAATAATACATAAATAACAACAGACTACTAGCAGTTACTGACATGCCAGCTCCATTCCTCAATTAAACTAATTAACAGATTATGTCTTCATCATATGAATATCAGGCACAATTCCTCCTATTATGAGGGCTTTAGTATTATGCCATCATAAATATATGAGAAGTACATAACCCGTGTCATGCCAACAACTGGTTTTAGAATAAATGTGTTTAATTCCGATGCAAATACCATATAAATGAAATAATATTGAAGCCAAAACATGCAATCTTTAATGACCTAACAACAGTATCGTAACTATACTTAACGACATGTCACGGTACTTATCTATCCCAAATTCATGTATTTGGTTTTGATGTTATATTTGTTATTCTCATAGGATTTTGTCTAATGCTTAGTCCGTTTCTGTGTGTGTTATATTTTAATGTTGTGTCGTTTTTCTCCTCTTATATTTAATGTGTTTCCCTCAGTTTTAGTTTGTTACCCCGATTTTGTTTTCGGTCCATGGATTTATGAGTTTTGAACAGCGGTACACTATTGTTGCCTTTATTTAGTTGTTTGTTGAACTGAAGCGAAATAAGAAAAACGTCCCAAAAATCCCAACTTAAGTTCCATCTAATTTTATATTCATTCATTTAGTAACACATCAATTACTTAATACATCTTACAGAATTATAGATATATAAAGGATTTTGATTTCAAAAAATCATATACCTTTTAAAAAATCAGGTCTTTAGTTCGCCTGTAGCTATAATAACCGGTCATACTTATATCAATAAAAATATAATTGATAATTGTTCCTAGACTTGCACAGAAGTGTTGAATTTCTTCATTGACGATATCTTTATTCCTTCTTCAAGCCTATATATCGTCAAACTATTAGGACTTTTTCTGTACTGTCATCTTTAAGACAATAGTTACTTACGATGCTAATCTCATGTTTATCAACTTGCTGAATGTATGTGATCAAGAAAAAATATTCAATAAAGTAAATGTTAGGATAACATTCATTAATTTCAAATTTAACTAACAAATTTGAAACACTATCTTAAAAAATTAAATTGAATGTGTTTCAAAACAGATAATCTCAACTTTGTCCTAACATATTTCAACATTTTTTATTGATATGTTTTTCGCATCATATGACATGTGTAATTCCCAACTTGTTAGATCTGCAATCCATGAGTGTTATCTTGTATAAACAAAAACAAAAAATTTACAGGGTAACATACAATGTATACCAAATAGTTTGAAGAATTAAACAAAAATCATTTATCATTAATTGGATATCATGATGACTCTTTTAAACGTTAATATGAGATGGTATTTCTCTACCTACCCTTTATCGCACGTCATATATAGCTATAGGACATTGAAATATGATATATTCATATATGGGAAGCATCTTTCAACAACCAGGGATTCATATGTGATATACTTACTAGTTTAATTCAAATGATTTGACTCGTCACTGATGAGTCTTATGTATACGAAACGCGCGTCTGGCGTATCGTATTATAGGCCTGGTATAAATTTACTGTTTGCATAGATCACTTTAGCCGTATTTGGCACAACTTTTGGGTATTTTGTGTCCTTAATGCTCTTCAACTCTATACATGTTTGGCTTTCTAACTACTTTGATCTGAGCATCACTGATGAGTCTTATGTAGATACAACGCGCGTCAGGCGTATCAAATTATAAGCCTGGTACCTTTGATTACTGTTTTCTCGATGTACCATATCTTACTTTCTGATTTAGTAAGCACTTGTCTACCCTGCTTTCCAAATTATGTTGTATCCGTTATTTTTCTTGTCCGTTTTTGTGGTAGCTATAGACAGGCAACGGAGGTATATACGTAAAACTGGTTATATCAACCACTTATATGTCTGCACCAACACGAAAAATCTTTAACATGCATTAGTAGTTGGTGTTGGCCATTTTTGTTAAGTCTATTTGATAACTGGAGTTGGAAAACGGTTGTAGTATTTGTTGTGTTATCTTTTATTTTTTGTTATTCCTTGTTATCATATTCATATAATTAATTTCAAATGATAACGTATTGTGCAAGCTTCAAAGGACTGTACTAGAGATATTAAATTATCAATATAAATTGGCTGAATTCACTAAGGCAGCTACCCAAAACAGGTTTACAATTTGCATGCTGTTATTATAAGTCTTGGATAGTTCTGGGGGTTTCGCATGTTACTTATCATGTAGGTTGTAGTACACTGCTTGCATATGAAATTTTCTTACAATCTGTTTAAACATATAACCACCTTCAATTGATGCAAAATGATACATTACTAAAATAAAACTTGAAACTATTGCTTTTGGAAATATCGGACTAGTTCTCTACATACTAAAAAAAATATTCCAAACCGTGGCTTTATTATGTTATGTAAATACATAAGCGTACAGTTTACAATTCAACCTCTTTTTTGATATTCTAAATGTTTTATTGATTCAATTTCCAGAGACTAAATATCCAGTTGCAGCTGCAGCATATGGATGTCTTTTATGGACAAATATTCCTTTCATCATTACCATTATTTTAAGTCGTGAACTATTATGGATATTGGAATATAAACAGGGTAAGAATAGATCAGTTCAAGACAATATTCTTCGTCATAATATAAATGAGAATATGTATAATGATTGCCATGAGAATACTTCGAGACAATATCCTTTGTAATTATATAATCATATAAATGAGAAGATGTGGAATGATTGCCAATGAGAATAAAAGAACAAATAGCGTAACAGTTATCAAATACGGCTTTCAAAAAAGGCAAAACTACAACTATAAAACCGGTTTAAAAGGGTATCACTTATGTCCTGATACCTGTCACAAAAATACATAGGATACAAAGTTTAGAACTGAGATCATTCGCAGTTACTGGATGCTAGTTTAATTCAAAGCCAATAACAACTTATAATTGTAATCTTGTAACTAAGACTACTGTATCAATTAGTACACATCCACCCTCCAATGAATTTAGTGTAAAGACGTCGTTAACAGTCCGAGAAAACATAAAACATAACATAACAAAAACAGAATCTAGAACTGTAATTATACACACATATACATTACAAATAAGAAGATGTGGAATGAGTGCCAATGCGACATCTCTCTATTTAAGTCTAAATTTAAAACAAAGATAACAAATATACGTCAAAGTACAGCCTTAAGCACGGAGTCTTGGCTCAAAACGACCAACTAGCCCCGGACAGGCCCCAAAATAACTAGTGTAAAACAATTCAAACAGGAAAACCAACAGTCTATATAAAAAAGAAGATGTGGTATGATTGCCAATGAGACAATTATCCACAAAAGACCAAAATGACACAGACATTAACACCTATAGGTCACCGTACGGCCTTCAACAATGAGCAAAGCCCATACCGCATAGTCAGCTATAATAGACCCCGATAAGACAATGTAAAACAATTCAAACGAGAAAACTAACGGCCTTATTTATGTAAAAAAATGAATATAAACATAAAATAAAACAAGAAATTAGAAATAAATAGGAGCCACACCAAAAAACGACAACCACTGAACATCAGGCTCCTGACTCAGGTTAGATTCATAAAAATGCAGCGTGTTTAAAAAATTTCTACAGGCGCCAAACTCCATCTTAATCTGAGACAATTCATTTTGATAATCAATACTCAGTTACACATTTTGAAATAATTAAGACGAATTTAAATTATCATGTCAGTAGTCAATAAACAAAGAAATGTCAGAAGACTATCACTTCAAAAAGAAAAGATCAATGCATTTGAAGATGCCGAATTTGCAGCAAAGAAAGGGGATTTATCTATTGAGAAGAATGATCGAAAAAAATGGCAGAATCTATGATTTTCTTCAAAAGTCGTATCCCATCCACTATTTTCAAACATGTATATGTTTGACACCAAACACGCGCAAATTTATTTTCGCATCTATTTATAACTTGAGATTTTGAAAGAAACGATCAAGATCGATCGACATTTTGTTAATTAGCATTTACACTCGGAGAAAGGCAGATTAAACAAAGATCGATCCTTTCAAAACAACCTCTGGATATGAACTTTTTAAGTCCGATTGAAGACCTAATTTTTAACAGTTTACATTAGACTAAAGACCTTTTTTTTTAAATCGTTCTAAGGAACGATTGATTGTATTTACTTGTTTTATTTAGGTCTTATACATATTATAGAGTACATAAAAGTCAGTAAAGAAATTAGAAGAATTTATTGAGTTTTAATAATAGGCCAAACCTCCAAATTCATTGTCAATCGTTGCATTCAAAACTATTTGGAGCCAAAATCAAATTGTGTAGAATTGGTATTTGTATGTGCATGTACATCATCCACCTTCAAACAATGCCCCATAATAAACAAAAAATTATAACGGTACGCTAAATCATATAACGTTGGTGTCATATTATCACACTAAAATATCCTGGTAATAGAAATATATGTATGTTGGTTAAAACTTAAGTAGATTTGCTAAATTGAGCAAATCAGTGATATCAAATATCAACTAAAAAATGTCAACTTATCAGCTGAAAAAGGGTGATATTATTCATGACAGTATCGACGCACTTACTGCGGGTCTGATGATACCATCGGGGACAAGTGTTCACCTTTCATAATTAGATAAGTTCAATTTTTAAAAGCTTGTTTTGAGTGAAATGAGTATAAATTGTGATAATGATAGGCTCTCTGAGAAGTATCATATTGGGTTGTGTTGTAGGTTTGAATATGATTTCAAGTCCCATTATCTCCTTGATATCATCTGTATTTACAAGACAAAATATTATTCGTGTTTTTACTTTATTGACTTTCAATTCTTATCTATAAAAAAGATTATTTGCATATCTATTGGCAAAGACAGTAATAATTTTTCATTCCTTTTTTTAAATCTGTTATAGAAAGACGAGGATTTGCCGTATGGTTTGTTGCAGTCTGTTCCTTTGCATTTATCACCCGATTCTGTAATGAAAAATATGTTTCATATGGATTGTTGTGTATGTATAGAAAGAAATATATAGTGTGTATATGTGTTCGTTTCGCTCTTGTATGTAAAAGCGTATGATATTTTACTGAAAATTATTACACTTGGATTTCCGATATGTCAAAAACATTTGTTAAATTTTATCATCGGTACAAGGGTATCATTCGCAAATATGAATCAACATGAAGACTTCTTATACGTTTAGGTACTCCACATTTAATATTGTATTGTTATATTCTTTACAAAGCACAAAAATGTCGGCATTCAACATTTAGGGTAACAAAACCTTAAAACCTTTAAACAGACTTTTTCAGAAGGACAATAGTTTCAATACTGTTGTCAGGTTATTAAAGATGGCATATGTTGGTATTAATATTGGTCACCCATAAGGTCTTTGCATCGGAAATGAACACGTTTATTCTAAAACCAGTACAAGTTCCAACACATTCGATATTTAAGAGCATGCAGCTCCTACTCAAACTTTGTAAAACGTCATCAGTGTCTGAGCAGAAAGTTGATGAACAGGGGTATGTCAAAGAACGTCTCGTCCTTTTTCTAAAACAAGTTCATCGGAAGGTACCAAGACCTTGTTGATAAATATTCCGTATCAACTTCACAAATAATACAGGATGGTCTTGATGTATAGATTCTGCGTACTGACATTGTTTATCATCTTAACTATATATTATATTGTTTTTTTCATTTGTCTTTGTTCTATTATTAATATTACTTTTACTGTTGGATTGTTTTCTGTGATATCCATTTAACTTGGCTCGGTACTTATATATTCCGTCAATGTGTTTGTATTATCTTTCATTTTTGCTGGTGTGTTTTGTATATGCGACTTTTTGTGTTTCGTTGGTTCTTATAACGTGACAATACTTTAAAAGATCCTGTCAGTAAGCTATTGTTCTATTATATGTGTCTTTATGTTATATTTCTATTATAAATTACAAATTACGTGGAACCACAAACGTCAAAATTATTTAATTAAGTAGTGGAATGAACCATTCGTTGATTCTTAAAAATTCTATACAACTTTTGGACCATTTTTTAAATCTCGGTCTTTTTTCTGTTATAAATAATTACATACTTTTGATTTTTAACAGTAAAAATAATATATTCCGATTTTAACATACTTTTCCTTATTTCCAAAACAACCCCAACTTCATCACCTCGGTTCATAAATAGCACGTTTTCAAATGTAAACAAAACTAAGCTCGAAAAGAAGGTCAAGTCCACATACGTAATACACAGTTGTAAAAGGTAAAATCACAAAAATACTGAACTCAAAGGAAAATCAAATCGAAAAGTCCCTAATCAACCACATAAAAAACGAATGGACAACAACTGTCATATTCCTGACTTGGTACAGGCATTTTCAAATGTAGAAAATGGTGGATTAAACCTGGTTTTATAGCGCTAAACCTCTCACTTTGTACGACAGTCTCATAAAATTCCGTTATATTTACAATGATGCGTGAACTAAACAGACATAATAAATAAAATAGTCAAAACATGGATACAGCAGTCATCATCGTGTTACAATTATTAAAAGGAACACTTTTGCGTGTCTGACGTCAGAAAATTTAAACGTCACATATTTTTGTCGTTCAATGTTTATTTAAACAACTCTACAATTTAGTTTTAAGATGTGGTGTGACGTCGCTATGGAAAAAAAATCAATGGAACGCAGTTTGGACCATATCTTTTAAAATCTAATTCAATTCAATTATCGGAAAAATTAAGCCCTTAAATATTGTTACTTTGACAGTAAAATACAAATAACAGCCGTGACAACATATTATAACGTATAAGAACTAGTTCAATAATCTAAAATCATCCAACATATATTAAAGATTAATATTCAATGCATATTTTTGTCCTTCAGTGATAATTCCTAGGATATTGGTTTAAGATGCCTTAATTGATCGATAAGGTAAAAACTCATAAAAAAATGTTTCTAGAGACAAAAAATAGTTAATTGATATTTTTCTTCAATTTTTGTAATTTTAAATCTTCTATTTGTATCAAACATGCTTACCATACTATACTTTTCACAACTATCGAGAACTGATGACGTATTGCACACAATGTCAAAATTGAGCACAACAACAGATGTTTTGATTTTTCTTATTTACGAAAGAGAAAATCGTGAGGATAAAAGGAAATGAATATAAAAGTATCTACTAAATTAGCACAATCAGCTTTTACCACATATATTTGAAGAACTGGCCATACTGAGAAAAAGTGTGTTACACTATCGAGAACCGATAACACTAGGATATTTGGCATTTCATAGATTAAAAAAAAGCCAATTGCGATCTTTTTTCGTTGTTAAACTGCATATACAACGTCAAAAGATGGTCTATTAATCGCTCGACTCCGTCTGTTAATCTGTCAATCCGAAAGTACATTAGGTGGGTTTCGTCCAGTTATGTTGGTTTATCTGAAATGAAAGAGTTTGATATTTAGACTCCGGGTTGATCATATTGAATTTGCAGAGCATAAGCATTTTATACATCGTTCACACAGCTTCTTTCTGTTTCCCGAAAGTTAAAATATCAGCAACACTTGTTTTACAAGTAACAGATATGTCTCTATAGGAGGGAAGGGTTTCATATTTGGTTTGCAGCCTGATACATTCAGCATACATGTTACCAAAATCGCATAAGGTTCATAACAAGTATGGTCTTGTTTTTGTTTCAAACGATCTGACAGTATTTGATATTCTCATAAAATCGATCAAAATAGGATTGTATGAATAAGCAATGCCTACTTTAACGGTTCAAAAAAATGTAAAAATACACATCATATAATTTCATATATCTATGATTGGTTTCAGTTGTGAAATTTGTGCTAATGATTGCCTGCGGTATGTTGTTGATTAGTGTACCTCTTTTAACTGGCACTATAGATAACGAAGGTGGCTGTACAGGTAAGCTTACGTTTTGATAACTAGGAAACACATGTTATTCTATACGAAAACGTATATTTTAATAAACATTGAAGATGCTTTAATAAAATGTTGACCATGAAAATTAATTCCAATAGAAATACATACCAAACAACTGCTAACTTATATCAGGACTATGGTTCCACTATGTCCTCAAGTTCAGTAGTTAATCGTTTATAGTGATTAACGTATTTCAAAGCAGAATCTATCTAAACGTTACAACTATATTGGGTTTAATATATATTTATATACATTTGTTCATGTTATTGTTATTTTATGGTGATGTTGTACCCTTTTTGATTTGTTATATATTAAATTTTGTAGTGTACTGTATCATATGTATATGATCCATCGCGTCGTAAGATTTAATCAACACAAATTGCTATACGTTTCGGCCATTACAACATTGAAACAACAATTACATCACTTGGGTATCGGTTGTTGTTTCAATGTTGTAATGTATTCAAATGAAGAAGGCCGTAATGACCGAAACGTATGGGAATTTGTGTTATACTTTCTATTATATAAGCATTCAGAGACTTTCGAAAAAAAGTGAATAAAGATATATCTAACATATCTATTGTTAACTACGGTCAAGTTTGTGGTCGTCCCGGGATGAATATTATTAATTCCCCTAAAAAAAACATGTGGTGATTTTTTTTATTATGGCACCACAGAGTTGGGGTGACATATTGATATTCTACGTTTCTTTTTTTTCACTTATTTATGTCACCCTTACGGAGGTCGAGTGATATATTGTTATTGTTCGATTCTTTTTTTATTATTTATTCCACACTATTTTGTCAAGACTATTTCTCGGAACTGTATAAACCAGTTGTAACGAAACTATACAATAATGTTAATCACTATGTGCAAAGTGCAGTCCGGTGGCGGCATTTCTGAGATTGCCGACGTTGTCATGGCAACAGAAAGAATGTGAAAAAAATTGAATGTAGTCGAAAATTCTCAGAATTGAATGGGTTAAAGTACCATTCTTTAATATTGACCACCATGTGAAGTTGTCCCTCTGACTTTGGAATGTTGAAGATAGCCACGGTTACCAGGGAAACTGCTTAAATGCGAAAACATTTAAAAATTATAAATCTTTCTTTATAAGACATAACTGGATGGAAATTTAGGGAAATATTAATTGGTACGCCTCGTTGTAAAGACAATATTTAGAAATTTCAAAATGGCCGTCATTGTCATGAAAACAGGGCGAAAGGTTAACATTGACCCCATGAAAACATATTGAAACTGCATTTTCTGACAGATAATTAGATCAAACCTAATGAAACTTCATCGATATGTTACAAGGCACCTCGAAATTTAATGAAACTTTGCAAAAATGTAAATTTGCAAGTGAAAATGCACTCTTTGACTTTGGAATTTTCAAAATTGCTGCCGTTTCTGATGAATCTTTTGTAGACGAACGCTTGTCTGGCGCAAATACAAAATTTATCCTGGTATCTATGATGAGTTTCTTTCCATGTCAAGTGGAGAAGGGTGTCATTCATTATTGCTAGCAATTACAAATCCAGTTTATGTAATAATTGTAATAACTGCATTAAATCCAATTAAACAAGATTATGGTGATTATGGTATTACGGAAATTATTGAACCAATGCATGCATATACAAAACACTGAGTCATCTGTATAAGAAATAATTATCTTTTTATAGTTTGAATGTCCCTTCGGTATCATTTGACTATCTTTTTTACACACTCAATATTTATATGATCCAATTAAGGCAAATCGACATGTGGGAAAATTCAGACATGGTCAATAAAACCGACTAGGTTGCACACATAATTTTCAAACAGAAACCTTCATTAAAATGACATCAAATCAGCTGGCATAAATAAAGGCAATAGTAGTATACCGCTGTTCAAAACTCGTAAATCTATGGACAAAAAACAAAATAGGGGTAACAAACTAAAACTGAGGGAAACGCATCAAATATAAGAGGAGAACAACGACACAACATTAAAATTTAACACACACAGCAACGGACTAAGCATTAGACAAAATCCGATGAGAATAACCATTATAACAATGGAATTTGTGACTCGTTCACAAGAAATGTGTTTACAGATCCCTTCATTTGAATATATCATTGTGACTCAACTAGTCTAATAATTACGCAAATTTTAATTTCAATCTTGTGAATAAATAATCCGCAATAACCATATACTCCTTATTATTTGAATACTTAGTCAAATGCATGCGTTATGTTATATTTTTCACAAAGAATACTCAAAGAACAAAAATGTATAGGCTGTTATAAACTTCTTAATTATTCAGGGTTTTCCAAGGTCATCCTGCCGATTGTTGGTATCTTAACGGGAGTTATAATGATTCTATTATTGTTGTCGAAAGGTAAGATGATCATTGCAAAAACAAAGTTCCTGAACAAATATCTTTTGATAAATACTTTGTCTTTTCTAAGTTTTCTTGTTGACGCAAAAGAAAATTGGAGAACGGGTCTTTTATTTTCATTTGCTTTCATTGATTTGTTATAATTAACATCTCGGAAAAGTGTTAAAAACATGATTGATAACGAAGGGTGATATAATAGGCATACGAAAGATCATCGATTACCTTATCTTAAAGACCAAACAGCCTATTGTTTATGCGCATCAGCTAACGCAACTTGGTAGTGACATAAAAGCTCTATGACGTTGTTTCTAGCAATGAAAAAACGTCAAATTATAATGTCCTATTTCGCGTTTTCCACGGATTCCAACATGGTGTATGCTACGTACAAATGTAGGTACGCTACGTCTCCCAAGAAAAGAGGAACTATTATGCGTCGCGCTACTTTAATATCCTGTGGAGATTTAACACAAATGGACACATAAGATACTACACTATATTTAACCTTCGTTCTAATAAAAATAATAAAATATAAATTTTGATCTCAACTTTTTGCATTTGCGCCGTTCTGCATTTCCTTTTTTTTTATTCTTTCACATGCGTAGATTTTGTCTTATATCTGCGTCGATCTGCATTTCATTTTTTTCTTCTTCACTTGCGTAGATTTTGTCTTTCGTTTGAGCCGATTGTGTACAGGTAAGGTGAAAGTTTTTTTTTGCCCGATTTATGGGCATTATGTTTTCTGGTCTGTGCGTCCGTTCGTTCGTCCGTCCGTCTGTCCCACTTCAGGTTAAAGTTTTTGGTTACAGTTTTTGGTCAAGGTAGTTTTTGACGAAGTTGAAGTCCTATCAACTTAAAACTTAGTAAACATGTTCCTTATGCAATGATCCTTCTAATTTTAGTGTCAATTTTTCAAAAATTAAAAAAAAATGAGTATTCACAAGATTAGGCCCATAATCAAATATTCCTAAAATTTTTGACATACTGGCAACATGTGCATGTAACTGATGTCTGGATGATTCTCGTAAAATAATGTCCGATCTTGCAATGAAGTTAAAATTTATTTATACTGCTTATTTGACAAAATCTTATAGTAAAAATAAAATGATAACAAAGGGTCATTTTTGTTTGTCATTTGTTTCATTTCAAATTGTCTTAAGGAGAAATGATAAACATATTGTCTAATCTCACTGAAGCTTACAGCTAATTTTCTAATGTATGTAGATCAGCACCTTGGTTTGCCTGCTTGCTTTGTTTGTATATTTTGTATAATTATATTTTGATAACGTCCAATTCAATTAAAGAGACGTTACGCACGATATTGCGTCCCAATTGGTAACGTCAAAATTTGACGTTTTACGTCGGTAATCGAGTATACTTTGTTCCTTTTGTTTGTAATCATTGTTGATCGATATGGATACTTCAAAGTCTTGAATATGTATGAAATATGTCCTACTGGTAGTTACGCAAGCAAAAATAAACAATACAAAATAGGTAATTGGTTGAGAAAATAGTGCCTATTAATAGTATATTATATAATGGGGTTGTCACCCTTTTAAATTTAAAGAAAATAGGGAAGGGAGGAAGCAATTCATGTTGCTTAAGTAACATAGTTTTTATGTTTTGTGCTTTGTGCTTTTATCTTTTATTTTTTTTTAAATGTTTTTGGTTTTTTTTGGGTGTTTTTTGGGGAGAGGGGGAGGGGTGTGTGTGATGATAAGTCAAAAGATTTTAATGAAAAAGTTTATTGTTTACAACGGAGTAACTAAATCAAGAAAGAGAATGATTGCGTAAAAATAAAAATATTCATCTGATATGTTTACAAGCTTTGTATAATATCGAGGTGTAACTCCTCAGGTACAACCATTTTACTGACCCCTTCAATTTCAGCACAAATAAATCGTATTGCAGATGAATAGCAAATCGCAGCTCTACGCTTTACAAGTTTGAAAATAAACGGTTGATCTTTTATCCTCTAGTAATATAGCCCCTTCTCAACTTTAGAATCTTGGTTAAATGAACAACCCAGTCATCTGAAATATTTTACCTAAGTTATTGACAAATTACCATATTTTTTTTTTCTTTTCATTTAAGATAATTATTCATTTTCTATTTGATTATAACTACTATTATATATTACAGTTCTTATCGTGGTTTCTATGGTTCTATCTTTTTTCAAAATTTGTAACTTGGTTATTTTGTTTTGTCCTCTGATCTTAAAACATGAAATCGAACCGTTCTTGTTATTTAAAAACAATGAAATATCGTTCATACATCATATGATATTACGAACTGCTTTCAATTTCGATGGCCAAGGAGGGTGATTGGCATAATGAGTTCATTTAAAGTTATAAAAAGCCTGCGGCGATTTTAAGATACGCTCGTGACGATATTTGTTCGACTCCGATCCTAATCGACAGTTATTGCAAATATTTTAACTAAAGCTCGCCTGATGTCCGGCTTCTCCTACCTATGATGACAGGTCAATAAAATACAACAAATGTCGCTTATACGTGTAGCGGTGTTTAACACCAAAACAAAGAACAAACTTTTAGAAATAATTTGAAAACACATAATGTATTAGCGTCCCGAATCGAAAACGTTCAAAACGTAAGAAAATTGTTCAGTGGACAAACTTGCAAGACATTTGATTTGTTAAAAAACGGAGTCATTTCGACTTCACAGCTTATCAAAATGTATGTTATCGTATTGTGGGGTGAAAGCACAATTACGCAAAAGCACTATTTTGTATGCTACAAATTTAATATTTAATATAATGACGTTGAAACTGACAGTGTTTTGGTAAAAAGCGTCGAAATCCGACATTGGACAATCTTGCAAGACATTTTCCCGAAGCCAATGCGTTTTTATTTGTGGTGCAAGTGCTGTTAAATTCCGGATTTTAATTGGTCTATCTGAGCACTTTTGTAGGAATAATTTATGAAAACAAAATTTTATATCTTCTGATATTTTAAAAAGCGGTAACTTTTGATAACTTACCATTTTCCAAAACCTGACCATGGCGAGGATTATTCATTTTTGAAAAAATCAGCTTTGACCGTTCCATCAACACAGAAAACAGCAATGACTTCATAAATTATATATAACGTTTATCATTCATGCGAATTTTCGCAGATTTTAAACTCTTTTTTAGACCACAAAAATTCCCGCAAAAGTTATTTGGCGAATAATTTGTTACGTCTGACACGCATATTTTTGACGTTTTGGCAATATTTGTATCATTATTTGAAACTATTATGAAAAGTTAAAGAATATTTTTTTATATTTTTGGAAACAGTAATACCTGCCTAATCAATGGATATAAATTTCATAAAGCTGAACTATTTAGATTTCATAGAAGAGCTATTTATCAAATTGCTTTGTCGTATTTCACGGCATTGACGCAATAACGTGCTTAACGTCATAGCATGTATACAGGTTTACATACCTATATATAAAGATGTCAATCTTAATAACAGAACTTGAGTAAACATTGATTAAGGAAGCCAACCAAAGTTTCACCCTACATGCATTAGGAAATTAGCTGTAAGGCAAAAAGTATTAATAAAACTAATACTCAGCGAATGTGAATGTGAATTAAAATAAAAATTTTCGGTGTTTAAAACTAAATTGTTGTAAGTTTAACTTATGACAAAAACAATTGCTCCAAGAATAATATCTGAAATAAAATCGCTCCCTTTCATTTAGCTACAACTGTGACCGGAAAGATTGAAAACAAGTTTCGATTTTCAATGCCGGCAACAACCTTTTCTTTGTTTTAATTTCCAAAATGAGCAATTTAGATTTATTATATTTTATCCTGTTGGAGAAATCTTACTTTGTAGTTTTCAACGGAAAATTATTTCTAAATTAATTTTTGAATCAAAAACTTTTTGTATTTTATATTTACTGTCTCGTTTATTGAAAACACATGAGGTAGTAATAAAAGGATTGTATTTTAAGATAGATGTATAACGTTTTAGAATCAAAACTTTCATTCATATATTATACCTATAATTTTAATTTCCTAATATCTTAAATATTCTAAAATAATGAATTCACAAACTCGATGCAATAATTTCTAAACGTTCGTCCTAGGTCGGCAAAAATAATGGTATAAAGAACTCCGTCCATGCTTTTGTATGTCCGTCTTTCAATAGTACCGAATGAGTTCGTTACGGCAATCTTCTGAAATTGACGCGAAAAAGAAACAAGCACATCTATTCTGGTATAGTCAAATACTCTGTAAGTTAACCAGTGCCATCTTTCATTTCTTTTTTTATTTTCAATCATTTTGCTTATGTGGTACAGAGGACAAAGACAGACTTTCCTAACAAAAGCGGCGTGAAAGGTTATTTTAAACAATTTTCCATTCCGACGGATGGTGTTTCTGAAGGTTAATATTGTGCGGCAACATCGTAAGATCTGATACCGACACATGCATTTAATCTCTTGTATTACCGGATAATAAAGTAGGCGAATATAGTTGTCATTCTTGGAAATTTAAATGTGGGTTTCAAACGTCCAATTTGCGATTTGTTTTCAAATAGTGCACCAGCAAGGACAGTTTGTACTATGACGTCAGATGCAATGGTCTGAAGAAAGACAACTCTTTTCTTCAAAATGAACGAGAAAAAAACATGAAAATTACTTTAACTTTTTTGAAAGGTCGGTGACATACGCTTTTTATTGCTTTATTTTGAAGAGTACACATGGCACTTTCCTTCTTGAAATTATTATGAAGAAATCACTGGTAGATATTTTTTAATACTGGAAACGTTTTTCATTTTTACGTTTTATTTTTGGCGGGAATGAAATAAATCATATTTTTAAAGATCAAAACAATACGAGTCTAAAACTCTTGAACCTGTATTTGATAGATACAAATCTACTGTTTAACGTGAAACAAGAATTATGCTTGTAGGTTTGATATAAAGTATTTTTTGGAGAGTTAACATAACATGCACATATTATGTTAATATTCGGGAAAACACGAAACTGAGGTTGCTATAGCGACAAAACTAAGTCGGTGACCCCCAATTTTTTTCATCATATTTTGTTCCTAAAATCATGAAATACCTTCACACAAAATTTTAAGGAAAAATCACTGGTAGAAATGAATAGGCTGTTTGGTCTTTAATTCAAATGACTATAAACATTAACGTAGATGGAAATTTAACTTTTTTAGTAAGATTGAAACACACCAGTAAGCATAGTCACGTATCTGTTTCTATAATATGAGATCTATACATATGTTTCCAACTTGATTTGTTTTTGGGTTGAAGGAAAAGATTTACAACATGTACATCACATTAACAGAAGAACTGATTTATCTGCAGACGCAATTAGCATGGATGAAGACATGGAGGTTTTTCATTTTTATATTACAATTCATTTAGGTAACAGGGGGCGGATTCAGGAATTTCTCAAAAGATAGAATCTTATAGTTCATAGAACTACTAGGGCGACTGAAATAAACTGCCATTTAAAAATGTGGATCAGTTTAATCGGGCTGTAATTTCCTTTACAATCGGGCTCTCGCTGACCTTAGAAGACCTTTTGCATTGATTGTTATTTTCCTTGCCAGGATATAACTTCACTTTTGTATCCGTTTTCGTTTGACCCGCTCTTCAACGATTGTATTTGATTTTGGCTCGAATTATCACTGAACAGGTAATAATTGTCGCAATTTGCATCTCATCGAGCGAAATTGGTTAATGTTGTTAATATCATTTTGAAAACACCTCTAGTCCCGGAGGATGTCCGTATTTGGCTATACGTTGAAATCTTTTATTCAATCAGCTCATCAACTTCGGCTTTTAAAATTCGTGAACTCAAACATTATTGAAGATATATCAGTTTTTGAAACGAGCATCTGGTGCTGGACAATTGGTACAGTTAGTATTATTTTTAATGCAGATGACATTAGAAATCGGATTTCAATTGACTAACGGAAGAAATCAATTGTTAATAAATGATCTACCACAGTCGAGATCGAAACTAAAATGTAGAAGACATGGTTCAACTATTTGCCTGAATATCGTATTTTTTTAAACAGTTGCACCAAAATGATATTTTAGACAAATAGCATATAAACAATAGAAACACAGAAGCAACAACATTTTTTATATATCTGTCTTCCAAGTTTATAAAGACATTCTGGTTTAGATTCTGTTACATAATTGTCACAATCAACGAACTGGGTTATACTGTCACGACTTGAATGTACATACGTTCCAAAGAGAGTCCCTCCAAAATGACAAAAACAAATACCTGTCAGCGGGGCTTTGAAAGTCAGTCTTTAAATATGACTAGTGTAAAACCATACAAAATTGATAAAATAAGGGGTGGAAAAATAAATTTAACAATAGCTATCGCTGTGAGATATCAAACAATTTCAAAAACAACAATAGCCTTGAACAAAAAGCCTTAAAATACAAAAAAAGGGACACAGGTAAATGAAAATATTTTGTTGCAAGTTATATCGTTATAATGGAGAAAAAAATGTTTTCATAGTACGAAAGAAGGAAAATTTAAAGTCAAACAAAACACTTATCAAATCTGTTACATAGAGGATATAACCCTAAATAAGTAAACATTTAATAACATAAAAACATTACAAATAGTATCAACAGGTCAAATTAAAAAGAAAATACAATTTGAGAGTACACGCAGTCTTTTTTAAGTGTAAATAACTGTATTTATATGGATGTTTTATATCATGACATTTCATTGTTGTAGGACATATTATGAAGTAAAAAGGAAGGAACTGTGCATAAAGAGGAAAAACATGAACACGAGAAATTTAAAACAAACTTATTCCCATAAAAAAAGAAAGATGTAAAAATATCAATAAACGGTCAATGTATCATTCGAAAGTTGAACAACCTTAGCAGAATAAATCACAGAATAAGTATTACATGATATAATAAAACTTGAACAAAAGTGTTAGTTAATTAATTGTGATCCATTTTTCCCCATTAGTTTCCTACTAAATAGTCATTTGTCCAAAATTTGGCAGAATTGATCTTTGCTTCAAATTTAGACATTCTAGGTATGAGTAATTGTTATACTGTACAGTATTACATACAAAATGTCACATAACATAGCATTGCATATAAGATAAGATAAGTATCATCACTGAAAATAAACCAAACAAATTTTCTACCTTTATTCTTCTTTTCCTGATTGCAAGCTGAAGTCACATGAGCAACCATGTTACCACAATTTTTTAAAAATAATTTCATAGAAACTCCAAATAAAAAAGGAATGGTGGTTTAAAACAACCTGAACATATCTTGATTATGAAATACAGGGTTAACTTGACACAAATTTCAAACTGAAGGAAATATTATTTTTCGAAATTAAACCGGATGAGACATACTGTTTGACGGTATAACACCGGTATTATATTAATGATGTTCACTTTGTCTGTGAGTTGCATTTCATGTTTCGGTTAATATAGACAATGCAATTTCCCATAGGAACTTCTTTTACGGTTAAAACAATGACACGTTCTTATGGAGAGCCGTGGTGTAGTGGTTAGCGGACTTACTACTAATAGAAAAGTTCCAGGATCGATCCCCGTTCAAGCAAGAAGATTTTCGGCTTTCCCTTGACACCATTTGCGAGTATGGTCTTGAGAAACGACGATAGTTTGTCGGAAGGGGACAATAAATGGCTGACACATGTTAATATAGATCAATATCTCTTGAACGTAAAAGACTCCCTTGTAGATTTCAAAAAAGAGCAGGCTAATGCCGTTACAAGGCAGCACTAGCACTCGCACCCGCAAAGTGGAAAGGGCTTTCCCCATTGCACTATAAATAAATATTTTTAAACTAAACTAGAACTCTAACTATGGAGTTTTGCAATAAGTGATAACTAAGATTGGAAAGTTGATATGTTATTACCTTTTTTTCATTTTAAGGCCACAACATAGGGCTGTGCGATATGTTTTCAACATTGGTATAGCCGAATTTTTAAAAGTTTAAATTGATACTAAAATTGCCCCTCCCTTCACTTTAAATTCAAATCAAAATTCAATTCCAACACTTACCATGTGCATTTATACTGGTAACAATTCCAAGTTATGTCTCCATGAGATGATACAAAGAGATTATATCAGGGAAAACTGTACGTCAATATAAAAAAAATATCTCACTAAAGAGGGAGTTTATGAAACAGCGGTATTTACAAAGCGCAACCTGAATCATCCTTATCATCTCTTCATGAATTTGCATATCATAAATTTTATGCTTCATCTGCTCTTACAGGCATAATTTATATAATGTTGGTAACACAAAATATATTTCATGTGTTACTTTGAGAGTAAATGGGTTCAAATTTTAAAGATATATGGTTACTTCTCCTTTTCTATCTTTTTTGTCAAAAACGATAATCATAATCGAACTTGTGGAATATAAACAGATAAACAAAAGGAACAGTATTGAATAGTAGCAATCACCGAATTTGTACTAATCATGTGCAACACGACATAAGCTACTATCGGAGAATGACAGAAAGACATCTGAAAATTTCAACCCTCACACTTCAACCGTTGAGATACTTCCAGATACGTTTAATATAAGTTTAAACATGATTTATCAGAAAATGACTACAATTTGAAGCTCGAAAGAAGTTGAACACGTTTTTAAAAATAGTTTACCGGGTAAATTACCTTCAATAGCTCGATGCCAAATATGTGGAAGGCTAAATGCTCATACATTATTCTGCACAGCGAGCAAAATTCAATAGATATGCGATCTGATTGATTGTTGGTAAATAATTTAATCATCTTTAAGACCCCTTTTTGGCCCCCAAAAATAGCAGTTTTACCAAATTGTTAAAATGTAACTTTACAATTTATGACAAAAATAAGCAAAGACCCATCGAAACAACATCTGATAAACAAATTTTAATACTTTTAGATATTTGGATGATATTTTGGCTCTCAATAATGACGACTTCAGTATGTATATTAATGACATTTATCCTGTTGAACTTACTTTAAATAAAGCTAATACTAACAATGACCACTGCCCTTTTCTCGATCTTGATATCTATATCACTAATGGAAAGCTGAATACTAAAATTTATGATAAAAGGGATGATTTTTCATTTCCTATCGTTAATTATCCGTTTTTAGATGGTGACGTTCCCTTGTCACCATCTTACGGTGTTTTTATATCTCAACTTGTACGATTCGCTCGTGTATGTAACAATGTTTTAGATTTTAACGAGAGAAATTTATGTATTACTGAAAAATTATTACACCAGGGTTTTCGATATCACAAACTAGTCAAAACATTTACTAAATTTTATCATCGGTATAAAGACATCATTCGTAAATATAGCTCAACATGCAGACTTCTAATACGTTCAGGTATTTCACATCCAATTTTTTATGGTAATATTCTTTATAAAGCACAAAGGTGTCAGTATTCACCTCAGAAACTTACAAAACCTTTGAATAGACTTATTAAGAAGGGATATAATTACGATACTGTTGTCAAGTCATTAAAGATTGCATATTTTGGCGTTAATATTGAGTCACTGATAAGGTCTTTGCATCGGAACTAAACACATTTATTCTAAAAACAGTTGTTGGCATGACACGGGTTATGTTCTTCTCATATATGTTATGATGGTATGATACTAAACCCCTAACGGGAAGGATTGTGCCTGATGTTCATATGAT
Source organism: Mytilus edulis (assembly GCA_019925275.1). Lineage (NCBI taxonomy): Eukaryota > Metazoa > Mollusca > Bivalvia > Mytilida > Mytilidae > Mytilus > Mytilus edulis. The sequence continues at coordinate 64,060,266 of CM034351.1, read as the reverse complement.
GAAATCATAATCTTTCAGTCAGTTTAATTGAAGTCTGGAGCTGGCATGTCAGTTAACTGCTAGTAGTCTGTTGTTATTTATGTATTATTGTCATTTTGTTTATTTTCTTTGGTTACATCTTCTGACATCAGACTCGGATTTCTCTTGAACTGAATTTTAATGTGCGTATTGTTATGCGTTTTCTTTACTACATTGGTTAGAGGTATAGGGGGAGGGTTGAGATCTCACAAACATGTTTAACCCCGCCGCATTTTTGCGCCTGTCCCAAGTCAGGAGCCTCTGGCCTTTGTTAGTCTTGTATTATTTTAATTTTAGTTTCTTGTGTACAATTTGGAAATTAGTATGGCGTTCATTATCACTGGACTAGTATATATTTGTTTAGGGGCCAGCTGAAGGACGCCTCCGGGTGCGGGAATTTCTCGCTACATTGAAGACCTGTTGGTGACCCTCTGCTGTTGTTTTTTATTTGGTCGGGTTGTTGTCTCTTTGACACATTCCCCATTTCCATTCTCAATTTTATTTAAGTTATTTATTGGAAAGTAGAATGCTTCTGCTACATAAATATGGGCTGTTTTTGACAATACAATGCACCTATATCAGGGGGACTAGCATCATTAAGTCATGCTAAATTACTGAAATCTTCACAATTTTAGCATTTTAGTTAAATTATAGACGGTTTCCGTCCTAAATGAAAGTGGCCGCATTTGTGTTCATTCTTAATATAGAAATGTAAGTTGTATTTTATGATAATACATAACATATATAAAAGTTGAGGATGAACATGGATGCGGCCTCTTTAATTTTTGACAAAAACCATCTGAAAATTTGATAGATTTTTCATATTTAAGCTTAAATCAGAGCGTTTTAAATGACTTAAACAGTAAGCTTAATTGTTAAACTTTTCTTGACTTGCTACAGGACATTTTAAGAAAAAAATGGTTGGTTGAACCTGGTTTTGTGGCATACCAAACCTCCCGCGTTAATGGCAATATTAAATATAACATTAAAATGACAACATTACATGACAGGACTATAATACAAATAAATGGGAGAAAATATAGGACAGAGAAACACACGAATAAAAGCTAACAAAAGGTACCAGGATTAAAAATTTAATACGCCAGACGTGCGTTTCGTACAACACTAACCAGTAACGCTCAGATGAAAAAAAGTTTGAAAGCCAAAACAAGTACAAAGTTGCTGAGCACAGAGGACCAACCGTTCTTAAAAGTTGTGATCAATACGGCTAGTGTTTTCTGCCTAGGATAAGAACATCCTTATGACTTAGAATAATTCATACTTTTGCAAACAGTAAATTTTATAAAATGACTATATGATAGATATACATGATAAAACCGAAGTGGTAACTAACTACAGAATAAAAACGGATACATAACATAAACAACCTAAATACCAGTGCATAAAAATAAACAGCCGAGTTAGCCAAAGCCAGTTAAACGCACAAAGTGACGTCACATTTGAAATGTTAAAACGATATCCAAAAAATAAAAAGGAATTCAAGATTAGATTTGTAAAACTTATATAACATTTATTCATAACAATTAAAATTACAATACTAATTGATATAAAATTGTGGTTGTAATTATATAATTATTGTATTTTCTAGCTTTGTCGGTGTTTCTTCTGAATCAAACTGTAAACCAAATATATCGTTTAAATTTCGTTGATCCAAACTAAAATCTAATAAATGAACTGGATGATTAATTATTTTTACCATAACACAAAATAACTTATGTTCTACCTCGCTTTGCTCGTCCGAACATAAATTATTTCTCATTCTATATGAAGAAACAACAAAGACTGATATGGCAGGAGGTACACACCAAATAGTTTTAATATAGCATTATTTTTTTTTTTTCAAAATACATGTATACCGTGCAATCGAATATTAAAGTCCATACATCATGCGTCATTATCTATATAATCATCTCAACTGTTCATACTAATATCTATCAAAAGAAAATACAAAGAATTAGGATGTATACAAAGCATAATATTACAATCTAAATGTAGTAAAGTTGTCGAACAAGTTTTGGTGTGTGAAATCTCGATGAAATGAAAAGGGCGCGTAAAACAGTACATAAAATCCGAAAACCGAATTACTCAGTATTCCGCGACAGAAATAGGAAAAAATCTCAAAACGAAAAGAAATATAATTATGTTCTACCTCGCTATGCTCGTTCGAACATAAATTATTTCTCATTCTATATACAGAAACAACAAAGACTAATATGGCAGGAGGTACACCCCAAACAGTTCGACACAACAAAGGAAATATGTGTAGATTAGTATAAATAAAATACAAAAATAGCAATTTACAAATTCAAATTATTGGTAACAGATAACCTGTATTTTATTTTGAGCTACCTGAATCACACCTTCACTTCTCAAACTATGAAGGCCAAATTTACTTTTATCAAAACCTGCTGGACACAAAGCATCTAAAAGTAGCTCTCTTGCTCTAGTGTATGATATAGGTTTGTTAATTTTGCATAACGCATAACTGTTTTTACTTTTTAAGAATGTAATTGCTCTAAATACATATTCGCTTGAAATCACTGAAAATATTTGTTAATTTTAAATACCTTTCTAACGTTGTCACTGGACACAAGTCCGTGTTGGTTCTAGCAATACAAATAGTGTTACCCTGACTATACACATCAGTTTTACTACTTTCTATCATAATTTCTAGATGAGATTTCTGAAAAGTTAAATCTGATGCTTTAATATTTGCAAGCTCGATGAAACGCATAAAACCGGCGTATCCCAACAGCATCAAACAATACAACCTTAAATTCTTATGTTCAAATCTTCATAATTATTCAAAAGTTTTTGTAAAATTTCAGCTGTTATTGGTTCTTTTTTTATTAACGGGCTTTGATAAAATTCTGGTTCCTCCTAAAATCAACTGCAAAAATGTTTCAAACAACACTGAATTGTACAAGTTAAGCTCATGCTCCCATTTAATTGCGTAATAAGCATTTTGTAATTCCAGCTGAATTAAATATGATAAATAAAGTGCAATGTTAGCACCTGACGATGGTAACGCGCATAAGTCATAATTTGTACACCAAATGTTAATTTTTTTAAAAGCGTAATCATAAATTTTTATAGTGTTTTACTTTTGCTGGATATAACAATACGGGGTATATTATCAGCGAGGTTGCGTAAACAGGGATTTTCAAAATAATTTAGATCCTTCCAGTGAGAAAAATTAAACCGAACCTGAAACGAAAAGAAAGCAATTAAAAAAAATGACTTATATTGCGTCAATTATTGTATCTTGTAAGGGTCTCCGTCGCGGAATTGACAAATCTCATCACAGTAGATATAGTCCCATCATGGGAAAATAAACGAAATCCCATCACGGGAACGTAGACAAAATCCCATCACATGAATGATATATTCAGTTTTATATACCTATATGGAGTTATTTTCTTTCAGAACAACAGGTCATTCTTTTTCAGAATCAACCTGGACGATACCATGGTTCAATGATATATGCTCCAAGGCATAAAATAATGACCTGTGTGAGGTCATTATTGTCCTTGATAAACATGCAATCTATGATTTACTTAAAAACTTTATTCGTCTAATAGTTTTTTGTTGCCGATTTGGAAATTTATTTTTTAAAGTTCAATCGATGATAGGTGTAAAAGAAACCGTCATTGTAGTCTCGCATTTTAATTTTAGAAACAAATAACGTGGAGTTTTGTTAATTTATCGCTACAATAAAGAAACATTATCATATATGTCAGATGAATTTAAATGTAGACTTTCATAAAATAAATCAAGATTTAACATATTCGTGTGTAAGATTTTGAAAATCTTATTGGGTCAAACTGAATAGGTTGATTGATTTTTGGTTGCTTGCTTAACGTCCAGTGGCAAATATTTCATGCATGTTTAGAACGATACACACTGAATAGGAAATCATACTGTGACCTACATGTATTTATATGCGTCTTCGTGTCAGTTCTTAACTTTTTAAAATTTATGTATACCTTTTACTCTATCAAATGATCAACTAATAAGATAATCTTATATTCTATTGAATAACATCAACGTAACTCACGAAAGGGTCGGGTGCGGAGGGTATATAACTTTATCCTGATTATCTTTTAATAAAATGTATTGCTATTCAAAAGACAATCTTTCTGAATTTTTCATTCGATTCAAGTAAAATTGTTAAAAAAAAAAAACTTTTCCGCGCTAGAAATAACATAACAAATAGAAAAAAAACATACCTCCTCCCCCTTTTCCATAAGCTAAGTGGTACAATAAATTACTTACAATGTGTCTTGTATTTGCCATACACCGTTATCGGATGGTAACAATGCACTTGTGTCTTACTTCATGCAGTTACAGTAATATTTTTATATTGTACGGATAATAATTTTTAAAAGGTTTATATATCTAAATTATTTAGTGAGTTTTATTTCACATTCTAAATGAGCCGCATGGCGTATTATAACCTGAACGCATTAGACAGGAATATCCCACTTTAGTGTTGTCGGTAAAATAGGATACTAAATTTTACAAATCTTTATAAAATTAATATTTTTGACGGTATATAAGTCAGATAATGCATATTTTAAGGTTTATCTTGTCGTAGAACACACCGCGGGGTGTCAGGATTGTTCAAAGAAAGACCTCCCTCCGGTCGGTCTTTCATTTGATCAATCCTGACACCCCTCGGGGTGTTCTACGACAAGAAAAACCTTAAAATATGCATTATCTATAACATAAACACCCATAACAGGTTAAGAATATCAATTCCCATCACGGGTTATTACAATGACTGAAATAAACTCCCATCACGGGAAAATATGAAATATGTCAGCTTCTGAAATCTAACCTCAAGACGAGAATGTTAAACATGTTAAATGATAATTTCTCAGCAACGAAAATACTGTTAATATGAGAACCTTTTTGAAAAAACTTCTTTGGTTTTGCGTACTCGATTACATCTTTCACGAAGTATTTAAATCTTTGATCATTAAATGACCACAATAAAGGCCAAAAAGGTGACGATGTCCATTTCGGTATGACTAAAGTGCCTTGACCTTTACAGGTAATCAGGTGTGAAATTGATCTACTAATTAATTATGCCCCACCTACGATAGTAGAGGGGCATTATGATTTCTGGTCTGTGCGTCCGTCCGTCCGTTCGTACGTTCAGGTTAAAGTTTTTGGTCAAGGTAGTTTTTGATGAAGTTGAAGTCCAATCAACTTCAAACTTAGTACACATGTTCCCTATGATATGATCTTTCTAATTTAATTGCCAAATTAGAGTTTTGACCCCAATTTCACGGTCTACTGAACATAGAAAATGATAATGCGAGTGGGGCATCCGTGTTCTATGGACACATTCTTGTTTTACAGGTGGTACAACCCAACAGTTAAATTCTGACTAATTTTGTGCGAAAGCGTCTACTCCTTTGGTCCCGGGGCAACAATAAGGAGAATAGAAATTTTCCAACTTTCGGTTATTGCTGTCTGCAAATAGGTCGCACGTGTATGGGCCTCACGCTTTATTAAAATAATTAAAATATAAATCGAATACAAACCAATCATGAAGTCAAAAATTTTACTGTAAAAATCAGCAATTTGATTTTGATTTCTAGGTATCCATTTTACTTCTAGAGAAATGCTGAATTTTAAAACAAAAATTAAAAATGTCAATTGCAATATCTTGTTATTCAGAGTTCATGCTGCCTGCCTTTATAATTCTTACTAAGTTCTGATTATCAGTGTAAACTTTAACTAAACGATTGCTGAAACATTGAACCAAAGAAGATAAAGTAATAAAGACGGCCTTTAATTTTCTATAAGTCGAACTTTTAGATGCTTCTATATTAGACCACATCTTGTGAACTACCTGATGAACTGTCTCTACTATAAAACCATCACATGCATAAGTGCTAGAATCTGTATACACTATTCTGTCGGGTAGATAGGTTTGTTAGAATAGATTTTTTCTAGGTAAAGTATGACAATTATTCAACCAAAAAATTAATTTCCTGCTCTGCTTTTAATGTTAAAATTATTCTTTCTTCCCAAAAACGAGAAGTAGCAACCAACATCATCATATTTCTACTCATGAGCCTACAAATATTACCTAAACTCGGCATGAAAGAAATAATTTTCCCTGTAATTCGGGCTAACTGTCTTGCTGACAGCGAATTACAGGAAAGTTTATCTTTGTCTTTTTTAAAACGAAATATTTTATCTATAGGAAGATCCAAAGTTGAATTATGCAAATCCCATTCGAAACTCAGCCAAGTTAATTTTTGAACAGGCTTCCAAACGCTTTTTTCTTGGTTAACGCAAAAACCTGCGGATTTAAGATCTAACTGCAAGATATTAGACAAAACTTTACAAGATTGTGCATTAGACTCTACTCCCCAACCATCATCAAGGTACAATATAACTCTAAGACCCTGTGAACGCCAATGCTTGACGACAGGACGTAAAACTTTTGAAAACACATGTGCTGCTGTAGATAACCCAAATGGGTGAGCTGAAAATTTAAAGTATTTAGTTGTGTTCAGAAATTTCCAGGAAAATCCTAAATATGTCTGATGGTCTTTATGAACGCTCACGTGATGATACCCGCCGGTTGAATCGAATTTTATCATGTATCCGTCTTTAATTGTGTATTATTGAAAAGCCTCCGCTACACCCTCAAACTTAAATTTCCTTTTTTTACTTTAAATTGATTGACGTACCTTAAATCTAAGATCAACCTTTCTTTACCGGGGGCGTTAACTGATACGGTTAGTGGATTAATAACAAAAGGAATGTGATCTTTGCATTCAATAGCTGCCCCCGTTTCTAAAAGCTTATTAATAGCACGCTCCACGAATAATGAATGTTTAAAACCAGAAGTATTATTGCTCATCTAACTGATGAAGGATTTTCATAGAAAGGTAATAAATAACCGCTAGAAATTACGTTGAGAACAAAATTGTTTGCTTTTAAGATATCTTTCCAAAATAAAAAGTGTTCGTTAAGACGACCAACCTAAAATGAGGTTTTTTCTTTAAGTGAATTTTCATATTCATAATCTTGCTCGTGTAAATTATAAAACTGGTACTTAACTGTTTCACTGCTGCTGCTTCTCTGGGGGTATCTGCCTGCTTTCCTTGGACATTGATAGGTCCAATGACCTTCCTCGTTGCAGTAGAAACAGCGGGTTGCTCTTTCTTTCCACCAAAGTACTCGCTTTATGTGAAGATGCCTTTTCCACCAGTCGTACTCCTGCTCCTAATGAGTCTTCTGAATATGTTGAGCTAGGGCGACGAAAAAGATCAGACGTAGCCTTTTCTCCGACTTTGTTCTTGTAATAAAGATTGGGTCGGTCGGCTTTTGCGTACTTGTCCCTCCTCTTCATTTTTGCTTTGTACTCTGCCTGCTTTAGCCTAGTTGCCTCTTCTGTACTTTCGGTTAACGGGTCGTCCATGAACTCTTCAACTACGTCCCAACCATATGTGTCAGCTATGCGGAGTAGCTTGTTCCTTTCTTTTAAAGCTGCTTCTGCTTGCTCAAAGGCTTTAACTGCTGCACCGACAGAACCACGCTCTAGAAAATCTATCGCTCTGCTAAGTTCATTTATACGAGCAGTATTGAACTCGTGCTGTTCTTCCATTGCCCTCGAATTTAAACTTGGGAGCGATTGATGGTAAACTTTAAGTCAATTTGTGCGAAAAGTTCTTTCTTGTGTCTAACTAAAGCGGTATCTAATTGACTGGAAAACAAAGAAAGGGCGTCTTCAGGAGAAAATCCTACATGATTACCTTGGTCTGTTCGCGTGGGTCTTCCTCGTCACTCATGTTGAACTAAAGTTGTCGAACAAGTTTGGTGTGTGAAATCTCGATGAAATGAAAAGGGCGCGTAAAACAGTATATAAAGTCCGAAAACCGAATTACTCAGTATTCCGCGACAGAAATAGGAAAAAATCTCAAAACGAAAAGAAATATAAATCAAAACAAAACACATGATTTTAGGATTGAAGAGTACCGTAACACGACTAATAGTAATGCGAATTCACACTCAGCAAAACATTCACAATCGGGAAAAAGTCACGTTCGGTAAAACAAAGTAAGTCAAAAAAATTAAAAGTATTAAATTTAAGCAACATTGCATGATCTTTAATTTGATAGCAAATATTCAAAATTATTGCTTCTAACAAGAGTAGCAACCCCGACAGATTTTCCAATTAAAATGGGGAGGTCAATAATAACTGAATATTAAAAAAAAAGAAAACAATAAGCTTCAAAATAGGAATGTAAAGTAATTAAAAGAATCAAAGTAATTTTTCAATTAAAACAAAAGTTGGAATGTGATAATGTTTTATCTTCAAGAAAGATCCACAGACAAAAGCTCAGATCTGAACTCTCACCGTAATGTATTATAAAAGATATAATCGAAAACAAGTGATAATCTCCATATCTTACCTTAACAAGTTATCAATCCTATGTTTAAAGTTTAAACAAAATTGTTTCTCACGATCTACCCGTTACAAAGGTAAATCCGCAAGTATAAGGGTTAATGCTAATTTTGCTAATTGATCAATTTACTAGAGTGTTTAATCTGTCAATTGATACCAATGTTTTGTTACCCCGCCTTCTTCAAGACGCTGCGTACTTTTATTTTCACACCGTATGATAGTTCAAAAAATAATCTATAATTTGTAAAATTTAACATTACAGTGAGAACATTTAATTCAGTTTAATCAAGCACTTGATAAAAAGAAAAGATTCATAACTTACATTAGAAGATAGTCTCATATGTATACATACGCCAAACATTTCGCTTGTTTAGTTTCACCTGTACACAAAGTCTTTAAAACTGTTTAAATATGAGCACGAAATTAAAAACAATCATTGTTAGTTAAACTTTAAGTTGTCCAATACAAGGTACATATATATAATTATGTACATTATCTAAAAGGTTAACATATGTGTTATAAAATAAAGATGTTCTTTCCAAATAATTGGAATTTTAAGAGGAGGGTCGAATACCAAAACAACGAATGCTGATGGACCTGATATTACCGCAATTTTGCATTTTCATTTTCATTTAAAAATGAGTTTTCATATTATTTGTCAAATGATCAGTAATAGTTATTTATTTTAAAAAATCCAATCCTTTTTTTTTTTTTTTTTATATATAATGAATTTTCATTACAATGCTGACCTACCTCAACTATATTTTAGAAGGAGAATGGATAGATTAACCTATGTATCTTGAGTTTAAGACTTTTAATAATTTATATAAGTTATAGATACTGCTCCCAACTAATAGCAGCAAAGATTTCCGAGAATCAAACCCTAAAGTTGAAACAGAAAGCAGCTTGTTGATTATGATAATTTAAGTTACATTAATCTAAAAAAAAAAGGAGTATATAAACAGATATTGGAACATACTATGTTTTCACCATAACTTGATAGCAGAATAAATTGTGAGACACGGTCGTTTATTAAATTGTAATATGGATTTTAAAAACATGTTATTATTGGTACATTTCGGAAATTGTGGATATGAAAGTATTACTATGACGCCGGCAGTTACAAAATATGCTTATTTCGTAATACTATAAAATTTTGACATACTCGTTTTCCTTTTTTTATTACGAATTATTTTTGGTTTGGTGGAGTTGGGGCTATGGGATAATTTGCAAATGGTACTTCGAACTAATTGATTTCTTTATTGTACAGCAATAAGACTTTTCTTTAAATATTTTACTTGATGTATATTAAATGTAAAAAAAGGGAATTCATCTGTATTCATCTTCAATGTAAGCAACACGAAGACAAGGGTTTTTTTTTAATCTAAAACTGATATTTCTGCCACTGCCGCATGTACAAGTTTCAAGATATAGTCTATTCTTTAGGTAACGTTTCGAGAAGCGATATTTTGTTTTACTTGGTTCATAATCAGTTCTATTGGCAGTAAACTTGCATGTCCTCTCTCTCTCTTGCGATATTATCTTTGACACGTTTTTGGCGTTTGGTTGCTAGCCTTTGCCAAAGTAAGAAGCAGTGTTCGGAGAGGTTTATTTTCAAACTGTATTTCGTGTAATCGAAGCTAAAGCTGAATATCTGAATTTATGTATTAGTTGCAGTACATTTGTCAAACTGTACAGAATGGTATGATACATTATCCGTTATGATAACTGTCTTTTCGGGTAGGTTGCTCAGAAGTGTTTGTGTAAATCACTTTTTAAAGTTTGCACTAGTCATCTCGTGATGGTAGTCACCAGTACACGATTTAGCGATGCATTTTGTACAAATTCAAACTTTTTGTCCCCATGAACGATTATAACTCGTTGTCCGCGGCTGACTGGTTCTAAAATATCGCCCTCATCTTCATGTTACCAACATTTCTTTGCAGTATATGCAGTGTCGATACCTGTCTCGTCTTTTTTTCTGTGCAAATATTGAATTTGCTTTTCAACGATGTCATCTTTCTCGATTAAAAGGACCTTTTTCTTTGTCTGTTAGTGCTTCATCTTGAAATCAAGTTCATTCACAATTTTCAGAAGAAATGATTTGCCTCCGGAAAAATAATGTCGAATTTAAGCGTTACATAAAGTCTATCAATGGTTGGTAACTGACGGCGAACTGTATTAAATTCAATAATCTTCTGTCTTATGGCACAGTTATCGAAATCATCAACAGGTTTATATGGACCTCTTACTTTCTGCCTTTCTGATGAAAAAAGTCTCCTTTTTTATTTTTCCCGTGTATAATTCTCCGTACAGTAGCCTTGCTAACTAGTTTTTCTTTCTGTAAAGGCTTTTATTTGAGTTGCCGTAGGTTGCTGAATATCTGACTCAAAAAACTTAGAGACGTTGTAGATTATTTTTTTTGAATGACAGGAAAGTTTTCGCTTACGCTCGGAAATGATTCGTAATACAGAATGATTTCCAAGAACTAAAAGATGTGCTTAAATATAGTAAATCTAAGAAGCGGCAAAACATTCACGCGTAAATTGAGAATTTCTTTTTTAAAATCTATTATTATGCTTATTTTTAAGGAAGGAAAAAAGGGAGTAAAACCCTTATTTTTAATATATATATATTTGTTTTATAACATTATTCTCACAATTAGAAATATTAAATCGGAATAATACAAAGTCCGATACTTTAAAATACTTATCAATAGCTATATTTGTTTTATAATATTATTCTCACAATAAGAAATATTTAAACGGAATAATACAAAAGCCGATACTTAAAAATACTTAGCTATAGCACGTATAAATATTTTTCTATTTTAAAACTATTCTATAAGAGTGTTTCTCTAAAATATGTGTATATTTAATTATTCATCTATATTAACGACAATACCACTAGATAGTGTATTCATAATGCATCAACAGAAAAAGATGCAGTCTTGGTCAAAATACAAGAGTCTTCAAGACTATCACTTATTATATATATATAATTAAAACACTGGAATAAAAAATGGAACTACGGGGCAAAATTCAAAACGGATTGTCCGTAAGAAAATGTCAAAGTTGAAACGTCAAATTCATCAAACGATAAAACGAATTATAGCAACTAGAGTATTCCTGACTTGGAACAGGCATTTTCGTATGTAGACAATAGCGGATTTAATCTGGTTTATACCTAGCTAAACCTCTCACTGGCTGACAGTCGAATAATATTCTAGGCATGTGAATACAAGGTTTAACTAGTTTGTTTTTTGTGTTGAGGTAAAGGTGAAAATGTAATTTATATCTATAAAACATATGAAAGACAATATTTTTTTAATCAGGAGAAAAGCAAAGGATAACAAACATAACAAATTATTTTTCATATGAAACGTTTAACATTTGACAATTTAAATATTTGAAATAATTGGATGAAGAAATGGCAACTAACATGACCAATTCAATGATATTTCCTGAAACAAATGCATAAAAAACTTATTTTCCAGAAAATGCACCATGTAAACAAATAAGAATATAAAGTTAAACACCGATTCAACGATGGCTGGATTTCTTATGACATAGTCAGTATTGCAATTAAGCCTGTTCTTACTCCACTTTCACTTAACTTCTTTACGTTATCATTCTCAACATGTTTATAAGACCTCCATGTAGTCATGTGGTAACTCATAGTCATCTTCATTCTGGTTTTCTGAATCTTTATCGTTGTCTGCAAATTCATTTATTGAATGCTCATCAATTTGCGAAACATTTATATCTACATTATGAAGAATTGTTTCTGTTCTTCCGTATGCATGGAGTATTGGCGTCGTTGGCTGTGCAGCATAATATCTGAAACAAATTAAGGATTTTTAATAACAAGTGGTCATAGAAAATGCTTATTGCATCACACAATGTTTTAAAGTAATGTATGGTAACAAAATCCCTGACTTAATAATATCCAAGAGATACATTGATTATGTCCGTTAAAATCTATGACATCATTACACACACGGGCATAACAAACAAGTTTAAATATATAATCAATGCACGATAGAGACAAAGAAACATCGCCGTCTAATAAAGGAAAATTAACAATAGGGAAACAAAAATCGTGCTTTTTGTCGTAAATTTTAGTAGAGTTTCCTTTTAAAAATGTATAAATCTAGAAAGGACAACTACTGTTGATTAAGTAAGACTTGTTTAAAGTAATTATAAGTTTCTTTACGTCAATTTCGGTAGCATACTTAAAAAACTTCGGATTATTTAACAAAATATATCATCACGATAAAAGAGGGACGAAAGATACCAAAGGGACAGTCAAACTCATAAATCTAAAACAAACTGACAACGCCATGGCTAAAAATGAAAACGACAAACAAACAATAGCACACACGACACAACATAGAAAACTAAAGAATAAACAACACGAACCCCACCAAAAAACTAGGGATAATCTCAGGTGCTCCGGAAGGGTAAGCAGTTCCTGCTCCACATGTGGCACCCGTCGTGTTACTTGTGTGATAACAAATCTGGTAAGCGGTAGGTATTGTTGAATGTCAACCAAATGTACCAATATCGTATTTTTACAGAGATTTTTAATGTTCTTCAGCTGCATTTTTTTCATTCCTAGTGCATTTTCAGTAGAAATTAATTTCTTTTAGGTCTCACTAATAAGCGGAACATATTGATATACTAGATATCTAAAAAAAATATATAAGCAACTTCACTGAGACAACACCAAACATGGCTCTTATTTGTGGTTACAATAATTAATAAACAAATACAATTACATAAATTGAAAAATAAACACTTTTTCATACATACCACAGTTACCACACTTGTAGTAGGATCTGCCTACTCTTCCGGAGTTCACTTCCGGTTATGTGTGGTGTTCATAACGCTTAAGTCATTCATTAATGTATACTAGTACCCTTTTACATTCACATAAAAGAGTAGGTCCAGTAAGACCCCTTTTTGGCCCCAAAATATAGTTTTATCTATTTGTAAAATTTCTGGAAAAGGGATAAACATTTGATACTTTTAGTTATTTATTGGACAGTAGAATGCTTCTGCTACATAAATATGGACTGTTTTTGACAATACAATGCACATATATCGGGTACTAGCACCATTAAGTCATGCTAAATAACTGAAATCTACACAATTCCAGCATTTTAGTTAAATTTATACGGTTTTCGTGTAAAACGAAAGTGGCCCCATTCGTGTTCATCCTTAATATTGAAATGTAAGTTGTATTTGATGATAATACATAACATGTATAAAGGTTGAGGATGAACACAGATGCGGCCACTTTCATTTTTGACAAAAAAAACATCTGAAAAGTGACATTTTGCGGCATATTTGGTAGATTTTTCATATTTGAGCTTGAATCGGATCGTTTTTAATGACTAAATCAGTTAAAATCTTTCACCAAAACTTATTGATTCAAATGGAATAGGCACTTTTCAAAAAGTGGTCAAAATCTTTCGTAAGATGAACTTGAAATTTGAGGCCAAAATCGGTCCTTACCGGACCTACTCTTTTATTACCCATTAAGGAATAATTTTAAATTATTTGAAGATTTGGCATTTATATATTTCATTGTCACATATCAAACATCTTACTGTAATGGTTACTCACATAGATCTGGGAGAACCTATTCCTCTATTTCCTATAACACAAAAGCACATGTATATTAAAACAAATAGACTGATGTTTTATAAAACACATTTATCATTCTAATTATCCTCATATATGGACTACTGGGTGGATAGTCCATTTGGTCCAAGACCAACGGTACTGGTAAAAATATGAACCTATCATAACTTATTGTGATCGGAAAACTCTTGAATTATAATTTTCATAATTATATAAGGTGTTCGAGAGACTTTTGGAAAGCATTCATATAGCATCAATAAAAACCAGGTCTTAGAGGAACACAAATATATCATCGTAAATGAACTTTAAATCGGGGATTCCAACCTTAGTTTTACTCTTAAGAAGTCAGGGTTTATTTCTTTTAGTTTTTAGAGCAGAATAAAAGACTAACAATTTCAAATTGTTAAAAAAATTATACAAGCTTACCACTGCTTCTTATATGCTTATACAAAATGGTTGACAGTGTGATAGTCACTAGCAGTATTATTATTCCTGACAAAATCCATAAGGCATGGCTTATCATAAATTCTTCTTCTAAAGGCGTACCTAGAAGGAAATGATATGAAAGTTAATATAGGCACCATTGGACATTATGGTCGTGTTCAGATTAGAAATTGATCCATGTTTCCTGATATGGTATTTTGACTAATATGCAATTTTAATAAACATAATCGAAACTGCTGATAAACCTTGTATTTAAGTATTCGTTTGCTATGCAAGATATATATAGCACACCAACACGTAGCAAAAACTAATCTCACATAGTCACCACAACATACTAATTTCGTGTACAGTTAAGCATTAATGGTTCATATGCCATATTATTGCATAGCAATATAATATTTCCCACAGAAAGTAACCAAAGTTAGCGTGCAATAAATTATATTATTCATGACGTCATCAACGACAAAATCGTAGTTTAAACCAATTTTTCCTTTTAAATATTATATTGCGATACCATTAAAGGGTTATTGCATCAATATTGGGGAATATTGTCCCTCGTAGAACATATATTGCACTCGCAAGCTCGTGCAATATAAAATTCTACTCCGGACAATTTTCCCCAATATTCATGCAATAACCCTATATTACAGACAAAACTTTCAACAACATGACGGACAACTTCTGGATTCCGAAAAGTTACATCACAAGTAATACAAACAATCGCAACAATGTACTCTCCCTTATGCTCTGTACAAAAAATCTGAACAGCTTCGTTTTTTTTTTTTAATGTTTATTGATGTGTTAAAAGAATATTTATCTGTCAAAGTCTAACAGTAACATATATGATATTATTGTTATTTACTGTCTTATCACCAAGTTCAATATATCACAACATTTTTAAAACATTAGTAAACGGTAGGGTGTCCATACAAATAGCAAACTTTGCAAAATATTGGGTGGTGCCTAAATATAATCCCGGTATGAAGAAGTGCGGTGTAAAATGTTCAATCAGAAGTTTTACTTGTAAAGTCTGTAAAGAGTCTTTAAAATGTGTACATGAGATCATATTATTGTTTTGTTTCTTTTGTTGTTTTTTTATGGATATTTTTCAAAGATGTCTTATAAATAATCAATTAAACGGTTATTGTATATGAAGAATTAATCGGATAAAAAACAACTTCAGGGGCCAGCTGAAAGACGCCTCCGGGTGCGAGAATTTATCGTTGCATTGAAGACCTGTTGGTGACCTTCTGCTGTTGTCTGCTCTATGGTCGGGTTGTTGTCTCTTTGGCACATTCCCCATTTCCATTCTCAATTTTATTCTAAGTATATAAAGATAAATTTGTCCTACCTATCTCGTGTATGTTAAAGTACTTAGATGTGTTGCCAATCTCATTTTGCAGAAAAACAGAGTATTTCATTTCTGTCCATTCGTTAGAGTAATTTTGTATCGAAAGATTTGCAGAATATCCGACAGTCCTTATCATTCTTCCATACATTTCTCTTTGTACAAAACTATTAGAGAATAACTGAACCGTCCGAGTTGAATTTTTCAATTTATTGTCACCGATAAACCAGTATGTCTGAAGAGGTGGTGGAACTGCATAAAACTTTACACCGATTAAAAGAACACGTTCCTTGTAAACATAATACACATTCCCTTTTGTTATAAACGGGGTTCCTGAAAAGCAAAGTTAAAATGTGATAATCAACAAAATAACTTAACTGCACATTATTGATATATACAGCAAAATGCAATTTGAAATTAGCTATCCTATTTCTGTTTACGAACTTCATGGATTGATCATAAATGGTACTGCAGACTTTTGATTTCATAAAAAGAGGCCATTTTCTTACTGATTCATTATTTGATTAGTATTAAGTCCGGAAACATGAATGGCATTGCAGTCCTGGGAGTATTTTCAGTGGCCATGATTACAGTTTCTACTTTGTATAAAGGGAAATAACATGAATATTATATCAAAATATTTATGTTCACGCTGTACCTCAGCTTATAACAATGAAGACAGCACACGAAAAATCAGACAATCATAAAGCAGCTATATGCTGTATCTTCTGTTTTTTTAAACGTTTATTGCCACCCCCCCTTTAACACCACAATATCAGGGTAACATGTAATATAGTGATAAAACTGTATTAATTCTACTTTAAAAAGGGGAAATATAAAGTGACAAGTTCCTAAAAAGTAAACTACTAAAATTCCTTTTTCTCGAGTAAACTTTATGAGAATATTTTATAATTAATCCTAAGAATCTTATGAATTTTAACTCATTTAAAATCAAAAATTATTTAGAAAAAATTATTCAAATATAAAAGCAGAATTTTGGAATATATTGCCATTCCTACTGTAATCACAATTTTCACAAAATTATTTGTTAATATCTTAATTGACTATGTGACAAACGGACAAAATTAGAACGTAGTCAGAACAAGTATTTGAGCCAGGTGATCGAGTTAAGAACAGTTATAACGGATATCCACGTATAAACAAAGAAGTGGTACTAATTACGAACCGGTTTAAAAGGACTACAGACGGGCTTGGAGAGTTTGGAAACTGAATCTCCATGAGTTGAACGGGCAATTTTCGCCGATCTAACCTGGTATTAACGGACTGCAGGGGGAACAAAGACGAGGTGGATGTTTCGAGAATGTGTAAGAACTGCCTAGGTTCTAATTGTAGACAACTTCCGTCAAGAGCTATGCGTTCAAGCCAGACCATAACCAAACTTATATTTTTTAAGAACAGGTTCTTATGTTTTGATTATTATTTTGGTGTAACTGATGCTTCAATCAAATTTATATATTTTTTTTTATGTTTTTACTTATACGGTTGAAAAAAGTACGAAAATGATATAGTCTGATATTTTAAGCTGTATTGTTGTTTAGAAGCATTAAAATGAATTCATCATTCTCACTATCAGTTCGCATGACGAGTAATCAAGCATAGCCTGAATAGTTTACATCATGTTGAAAACGTAAACTTCATTTTAATGTTAACTACCTTAACAAACAGCTGTTACCTATGACTGCATTTGGTTCACACTATCAAATTAAATTATTATTGATTCAGGAAATTTTTAGTAACTAACCTTAACCAAAATTTAACCTGATATGGAAATAATATATAAACGGACGGAATATTAGAACACACGGACAAGAAAACTATGACTTACAAGGAAAAGTTTCCATAACTGCATAAAATAAATTTTGAGTAAATTTAGACTGCAATCGATTTAAATTGAATACTAAACTGAAAATCAATGATCATGCAATGTTTTCAGCTCTGTTCAGATGTGAAAGGAAGTGTATCTTTAAAACAGATCATCCTGTCTACAAACAATAAAAACTGTAGATATCTTTTGAGTATATGTCGTAACCTAGTATTGGTCGAATATTTCGCTGCTTTCAATATTGACATTATATATATTTAATACTGACCTTTTACTATAAGCTTACTAGAAATGTTGTTCCAGAAACTTGCTTCTTGTTCACTGGCCCAAGCTTGACACATGTAATCTCCTTGATCTTTAAAGCTACATTGGTTGATGAATATTGTCGACATGTTTCCATCTCTAAAGCCTATTAAGTTTCTAATGAAATATCCATTAAATGTATGCACCCATGGCCCAAAGTCTGTTATTGGTAGCTCGCCGCTTGCTTTACATGATATGTTAATAAATGTCGACTGATAGCAAACAAATGAGCTGTTTAATTCAAGAACTGGAGCACCTGAATAATAAAAATTAATTCGAAATCATATTTAAAGATACAAATCACAATGCAAAACGTTCGTTGTTTGAAAACTTATAGACATATTGGCAAATTTAAAAGGAGACATCCACTCTAAATCAAATGATGTAAACATGTATGTTTGGCGTAAATGTTACATATTTTTGTTAGTTATTTACATAAATAAATTTGAGGTATTGAACCAAAAAATATCTTAGATTAATTTATTTTAAAAGAACACTCGGTCTGCAATAATTCAGAAAATTTGCAATTTCACACATATACACACAAACTTTAAAAAGGACATGAAGGTTATAAATCTATGACACACCAACTGGACAATACAAAACGATGAAAGACGAATGTGTGTACAGATGCATGTACGAAATTAAAATTGAAAACCGTCATGGTGAATTAAGGGATAGATGGATAGGTGAATGTTTTGGTTGGTTTGGAAGAAAAGTTGGGCGAATAGATGAAAATATATACGTTCATACACACGTGTTTATGTAACTATATTCCTGTGTATGTGTATATGTTTTAGCGTGCGCTATCTTACTCCTCCTACAATTCTTAAGCTCACTTAATTTATTGAATCTTTTAGTCACAACATACGCATCAAAATTACACGTTTCAATGTTACTAAAATGGTAAATATGAATTTTGAGTCTTTTAGTATAACACTTATGTTTACTCTGTAATTCATATATTTACAGTGTTTGGTTAAATTTTCAGTTATCAGAAAAGCAAGCGTTCTTTTAAATGCTATTGCATTTTATTCACTTTTCTATGTGTGGTAAGTTCTATCTGTAATTCTACTTACGCCTAATGTTTATTTTCAATGATGTAGATGTCACAAAGTCTGCGCAAAATGCCTTGCATTTGCAAGTTTTATTATTCATTGCTGACATTGCTTCAAATAACAGGACAGATTTTATAAAAGTCAAATTGGTGTACTGAATATATGGTTTCATACTGAAACATTCCCATTCCATTCTAATATCTGTGCTATTGGTGTATGCAAAACATGTCAGTTCAACAACATCTGTTCCAAGAAAAGGCAAACTTTTCTCATGTACAATTTTTGGTCCCTCGATATCTGAAAAAAGATGTCCTATTATTATAAATAAGGTAAATATGTTGTGTACAATAAAAGTATTTGTTATAATACATTGTGTTAATTGTATGAGAAATATTCCGGCTCAAACAAGTTTTTTATTAACATAAAAATTAACGTATCATACGAAAAAAATTGTCGAGCAATCGTTCCCAAACTGGGCTGCGCACTTCACACACTTCCCAAAATGATTATTTTTTTTCATCTACTTAAATAATAAGATTTTTTTTTACTTGTAATTGTTATGTGTTGTAGTAGTGATTATATCAGGTGCTTCCATTTTATTGTTTTTTTTCTCTTTCTTTCTGTACTATATATAATTAGTAGTATTCTAATGATTAAGTAATACATATACGAGGGATCAGGCCAATGTTTTATAGAATCAATATAATAGAATTATGTATGAAATACTCACCAATAACCTTTAGCATGGTACAATCGGACATTTCCACCAGTAATTCGTACTTTATTTTACATTCAATGGAAACTATTTTTCCTCCTTTAAACCCCTCATGTTTTATGAAATATGTTCGTCTATCCTTAGAACACTGGCACTCATCCGCTTTGCAATCACCGTTATGAAATGAGGAAAAACACCTGACGTTGTCTGTCGTCAGTTTAGTGTAAATGTTATTGTTTACATAAATGATAACTTGCTTTATTTGCAAAGGCACATTCGACGAACATGTTAGCCATACAGGTTCATATTGTTTCACCACGGCAGGTCCACTCAAATAAACGTATGTACGCAGTATATACTCTGGAGCTATAATCAATTGATAATAAATCACTGTATGAATAATGTGAGGACAAAATTTTCAAGCTCATTCATAGCTACACATCCGAAAAGTTCCCACGACTGACAGATGGACAAAATAGGTGACTGCAATATAGTCCCCACTTATAGAGAGTTTAATCTGATTTTAATTAAATAAAAAACGCTATTTTTGAAAGATAAATATAATATGACCAAAAAAGAGAACAATTTTCATATTCAGCCGAAAGACGGCAAACAGCTACTAGTTTTCCTATGTTCTTTTCATGAACTCTCTAAAATTTGTGTTGTATTGGAATCAATTCTCTGTTAACTTTGGTCTATTAAAGTTATTTTCTCCACCTTAACTAGACATTTTTAAGTTATGCTATGATCTCCTAATCGAATGTACATGTGAACAACCATGATTTTATGTTAATTATGATCTCTATAAACAATAGTTACCTGTCCTATTAAATATTTGTACATTTGCAAATGCCGTTTCTTTATTTCTGCCATGATTACAAACCCACTTTCCATTTATGTTTGAACCTAATGGACCTATGACTTCAAAAACTGTCTCCTTCGACTCCAGTGCCTGGTAAATACTACCATTCTTGTAGTATGAACTGCATTGTGGTGATGGAAAGGGAATACTACAATACCCCTGTCTCTGATTATATGGATTATCAAACGAAATTTTTGAATCTATCTTACTAGTCAAACATTTGAGCCTTAAAGTATTCTTTTGTAAACTCCATGTGAGACAAATGTTACAGTGACTTTGAACAATATCTACAAAGTAAAAAGTAATTGCATTTATATACTATTGTAACTTTGATAATCAAGTTTTTCACTTGTTTTGTTTTCCTAATACACGAAAGTTTTAATGCTAACGAATTGTGTCTGTTATATTTGCCAGATAGTCAATCTAGTTATTAATGTGCCAGTATATATAAACAATACTAATACTGTTTCATTTTCAATAAAATTGAGAATGGAAATGAGGAATGTGTCAAAGAGACAACAACCTGACCAAAGAGCTGAAAACAGCCGAAGGCAATCAATGGGTTTTCAACACAACAAAACAATCCGCACTGTATCGGTTTAGCCTGTTTATGAAGGATATGGTTTCTTTATTGCATGATCCCCTGAGAGTGTATGAATAACAATTTCCACTATAAAACTTTTTGAAGTCGATCATGCTGCTTCTTAGTTAATTTTTTTCGCGGACCTTTCAAATAAACAAGGACTCTGTATGAAGCTGAGTGTACTTTAGAAAAAATATAAAGGGGCATCGGTGGCTTAGTGGTCTACGTAGTTGAACTGCTGTACCATTAACCCTGCCCGTAGCAAGTGCACTCGACTCAAATCTAAATTGGTTAGGGTTGTCAAGCTTCATACAAAAGGTTGGCGTATCTCTCCGGGCACTACGGCCCCTCTATCAATGAAAACTGGCAGCCACGAAATAAAAAATCACTGCTGAAAGTGGCGTTAAAAACAAATCAATCAATCAATCATTTAAAGTATATGAAATTTAACTTACATAAAAATTCAAATAATATCCAATACATTAAGCGATCCATTTGAGTTCCATAAATATGCAATAATTAACTTCCTGTGTTGATGATGAATCACATATTTCCGTCCTAAAGCTGATTTTTTTAATATTTAGAGTTAAAAATTAAAACAAAAGGACTTCAGTGCAGTCTAATTCTTTCGACTTTGATGTTGAGCAGAGAACACAAATTTTAATTTAAAAAAAAACATATTGGAATAACTTTTTATGTATAGACTGAAGACTTTCTGACTGGCTTTAAATCATAGCATTAAGATTCTTTATATCTTAAAAAAAATCTCTAAATAAAAAAAAACAGAAGACAAAGTTTATTGGACGGTGATGATCTCGAACTCGTTTGCTAAGCCCTTATCGGTAATAAAGGTTTGAATTTAGATTAAAGTATAATTCATGAATATCTGATTAGATTTAGTTACAGCAATTATAAAACGATAGACATTCAAAAAATAATTGATGAAAATATGTGTGTGGAGTTTGTCGTACGCCCGTAACTTATTACAAACTTGATATCACAGATTTAAAAAGATATTGATTATAGATTAGTAAGTTTATGCATGGGCCATGTGAACTATGCGAGAGAAAAACATGTGTCAAAGGTTATCAATTTAACGATACCGAAAGATTATTGAACATGTGTGTTCAAAACGTTGTGAATACGGTATACATCCTTGGTTGCAAACGTTAGGTTATATCGTTCCTACTGAGGGTACTTTCAGAAAAGGACATCGGACGCACAAAATGGATAAACTATTGAATTCTTTTTTTCAAGCACAGCGTAAATAACCGTTCATGGCGCACTGATTGGTTAAGACGGTAGCACTAGCTCAGAATTCGGTGCTTCAGTACTCACAGAATTTTAATATCCCCTTTCTTACATTATGCGTCATAAATATTTGACACTTATTAAGAAACTCTCGCCAACTCAGTTAACCTTAGATGGTATTATATTTATTTTTAGATTCTTTTTTATATGATTTGCTTTCAAAATTGTGTATTTTGTGTCCCCAAAGGAAGGGAAATCTGGAAACTCCTTTGTAGAGATTAGATTTTTAACGTTCTATGTTTACAGTATTTTATGGTACTTACATTAGTCATGTTAGTTTTATTTCAAAAAGTTGAAGACAACACTGAAAATATGTGTTAACTTATGGTTCGATATCAAAAAGCTACTCCATATTAGATTGGTATTGTATAGTATGATGCTTTTCAAAGACTATTAATGACATTTTAACACTTATTTTACTGTATGTACATGTTTACTGATATATTGTTCTGGGAAAACATTGGTCTATTTATAATGTATAGTCTAACATTTCGTTTTGAACTAGCTTTCAGAAACTGCAAATACTCTGAGATAAGTAGTGTTTCAAATGTTGTTACTTTTACTTAAAATTCAATGTAGGGGTAGATTGAGCGTTCACAAACATGCTTGACCCCACTCATTATGCATGTGTCTGTTCCAAGTCCGGAGTCCAAGGTCCAGTTAATGTCGTTGGTTAACGTTTGTCCTCTATTGTTTTCTAAGTTCTCTGTGTTTTTAATTGTTATGATTTATTGAAATCTTATGTTTTAGTCCTGTGTATATTTCTTCTGACAGACAAAAAGTCTGTTAAAGCCAATTTTTTTTCAAACTGTTAAACATTAATCTTATATAATGACACTTTTCCCATATTAAAATGGTTGGTTAGTATGGGAACAAACGATCAAAACAAATTGAAAGTGTCAATAAAATAATTCAAGGATTGCGAAGGTTCGATAAACTCTCATTTTTGTCCTTATTTACAGCCCAGTTTTCAAATAATGATGTATTGGCTTTTGTCACATAGCATCATAATCAAATTTTAACTTTAAATCCTGATCTGAATATAGTATTGGACATTGTACTTGAAAACGTTCCATTCATATATAGTTTTAAAAGACCTTGGAAATTACAACGTTCAGTTTTACGTGAAACATTTAAATGATGTTCAATATTCTGCTGAAGTTCATGTAAACTACTTAGTATGCATATATTTACCGCATATTTATACACAAAGATATTTTGTGATTACGTTTGTCATTATAGTAACAAAAACCCTATCTTCCTATCTTGAATAATTATATTGTAAATCCTGCGTTTGATCTTCTAAGGCACACATTTATCCATTGTGTTACTTATAATCGAAAGCAACATTTTGAGGAAATCTCGCTTATTTTTTTGATAAATTTATCCATCTTTATACAACTGGGAAATCGTGCTTATTCCATTTGGTATCGAAATGTAGCAATATTTCAAGAAAACTAAAACATTTAAAAACTCATGAGATTTTTTTTCCGTCACTAATTTGATAAATACTTAAAATAAACAATTATGAATGTATTACAGAAGTGTGACATAATTTGGCATGAAAATCAACTCAAATATTTGTTTAGAAAAATATCATTGTACTTAATTTGATTATTTTAGTTCATATGAATGTTTAATAAAGAGCTTTAAAGTATCAACCCATTGTTATGTGAACTGGTTTTTTTCACAGGAAGTTAGACTTCCTTTGTAAAAAATATTTCATTATCATTTGGAATTATTCATTATTCATTCAGATTAATATTTCCTAGTGCTAGTATGATTTTGTTCTTTAATATATATAGTTAAACATATGAAACACAAAATAAAATTTTAGAAAATGTAAAACGTCACCACCACTTTGCATATATATATATGTTGAAAATTGCAGAAATGTATTTATAAATGAGTAAAACCACAAAATGTATCCGCAAAACATTATTAAATCAAAAAGAACAAATTGCACGTTAAAGGTAGTAGATTGAATGTTATACTATTATTAATTTTAAAACTTAGTGAATCTAGGTTAGCTATGTGTGTCCTTGTAAATAAACAATAGTCATGTCCTGCTTATAAGTTCATGGTGGTAAGTTTTGATGGGACAGTACATTTTCTTAATTTTAACAAAATTTGAATCAACGCGCCATTTAATTGCGATTTTTATTCGAGAATGTTTTTTTTATTAAATATGTATTAGCAACAAAATATTGAAAATGCGTTTTCGATTTTATTTTTTTACAATCGTTTTGTTTAGCTCAAGTCTTTGGTAGTAAGCAATTAAGAAAGTCAAGGCAAATGACTGTTAGTACGTTTGTTCAACTAAATAGTTTATATTCTAAAGTATATATAAACTCATTGTTTTCAAAGAAAAGAATTAAGTTTAGGATTATTATATAAAACATCTCAATTATATTAAACTTATGCCATGAATAATAATAATTTAAGAACATAAGATGGCCGCCATGGATAAAAATAGAACATAGGGGTTAAATGTAGATTTTGGCTTATAACTCAAAAACCAAAGCCTTTTAGAGCAAATCGGGTAAAATTGTTCATCAGGTCATTTGGTTATTATCTTGAATACTATTATAGATAAACTGTAAACAGCAATAATATTCAGCAAAGTAAGATCTACAAATAAGTCACAATGATAAAAATGGTCAGTTGACCCTTAAGGAGTTATTGCCCTTTATAGTCATTTTTTACCAATTTTTCATAAATTTTGTACATTTACTGGTCGATACCACTGCTGGTGGAGATTTATTTCCCCGAGGGTATCACAAGCCAAGTAGTCAGCACTTTTTGTGCTGACATGAATTGTCATTGATATGGTTATATTTATAAATTTACTGTTTACAAATTTTTGAATTTTTTGAATTACTAAGGCTTTTCTACCATAGGCATAGATCACCTTAGCTGTATTTTGCAAAACTTTTAGGAATTTTGGTTCTCAATGCTTTTCAACTTATTACTTTATTTGGCCTTTTAACTTTTTTGGACTCGAGCGTCACTGATGAGTCTTTTGTAGACGAAATTCACGTCTGGCGTATATACTAAATTTAGTCCTGGTATCTATGATGAGTTTATTTACAAAAATCTTCTCCTCTGAAACTACTATGCCAAATTTTACCACAAACTTAGCCACAATCATCATTAGAGTCTCTAGTTTTAAAATGTGTCCGGTGACCCGGCCAACCAACCAAGATGGCCGCCATGGCTAAAAATAGAACATAGGGATAAAATGTAGATTTTGGCTTATAACTCTGAAACCAAAGCATTTAGAGCAAATCTGAAAGGGGTTAAATTGTTTATCTAGTCAATATTTATCTGCTCTGAAATTTTCAGATGAATTGGACAATGGGTTGTTTGGTTGCTGCCCCACAATTGGTAATTTTTAAAGAAATTTTGTTGTTTTTGGTTATTATCTTGAATATTAGTATAGATAGAGATCAACTGTCAACAGCAATAATGTTCAGCAAAGTAAGATCTACAAAAACGTCAACATGACCTAATGGTCAGTTGACCCACTCAAAGAGTTATTGCCCTTTATAGTCAATTTTTAACAATTTTCATTAATTTTATAAATTTTTGTAAATTTTTACAAAATATTTTCCTCTGTGTAACTAAAGGGCCAAGTTTATTATAGAAAGAGAAAATTGTAAGTAATGTTCAGTAAAGTAAGATCTACAAACACATCACCATCATCAAAACACAATTTTGTCATGAATCCATCTGTCCTTTGTTTAATACATGTATGAACATAGAGTCAAATGTCAGAAAATGAGAAAAGTATTTATTAATGTATAATATAGTGATGCTTAGTTACGCAATACCACTTATCAACGCATAAAAATTGGAGTAACACCAGATGTTTTATGTCTCATTCGGAACACCTGAGATCACTCTTACTTCGATATTTGCCGCCTTTTGGTTACAACCTTTCTTTTAAATAATTATTTTGACCATGAGTTGATATGTGCTGATGTCAAGACATTCGTATAACCTAAACTGAGAAAATTTTGTTCTTCAAAGAAATGTCTCCACACATATTTGACGGTGATTTTACTTTTCTTTATTGTGATGTCCATCAACTATTGAAATCCATGGATCATACATTGAGAAAAAGTCAACCTTGAAACCGTCACAGGTATTTAGAAGTATTATTATTATCATATTGTTATATAAATATAGATAAAAGTTAACTTGTAAAATAGCTGAGGTGATCTCAAGTGCTCTGAAAGGGTAAGCAGATCCTGCTGTACATTTGGCACCCGTCGTGTTGCTAATGTTAGTACAAAGTCGATAATAATTCTAATTCGGTGTGTCACGTTCATAAAAAGGGAACGAGATTTTATATACGACATAAGAAAAAAGAGGGGCGAAAGATACCAGAGGAATAGTCAAACTCATAAATCGAAAATAAACTGACAAATCCATGACTAAAAATGAAAAACAATAGTACACATGACATAACATAGAAAACTTAAGAATAAGCAACACGAACCCCACCAAAAACATATTCACTACTAGTACTATCTGTAAAACGGATATTCCATAATGATCAACCAACTTTTTATGTTTGCAATGTTGGGTTTTTTTTCTATGAAATATGCTTATGATTATCAATAACACTGTTTTATGAAGATATATTAAAGAATATGTATACTATAAACCCAATACCATGTAAGTAAATATAAATATATTTAATAATTTGACTAAAGTCTCTGACATTTGTATGTTTTACTTTCAAAAACATACATTTTCTTACGTGGAATACTTAGTTCAATAGCTTCCGTGAAAGAAGTAATTATTTGTGATAATATATCACTGAGAAATGTAAATTCCATATCAATCACTATTTGGAAGCTAAAGTCGTCCCTTTAGTTGTAAAATCTGAACTTAATTTTTGGACTAATTCATTAAATTATCAAAAAGAAATAAAAAGAAATTCACCTGAAAATATTTGTATGCCCTCATGTAACCAACGTTTGGCATTCTCAAATGCATCAATATAATGATTTGTAATTTATTATTCCTCGGATTAAGACATAACATGTGTATTTTGTACCTGTACGCTTTAGAAATACTAATATTTTTTTTACCTCAAGAATATATTACAAAACCAATAAACAGTAATAGGTTAAATTGTCAAAATTCAACAATGTATTATAATGATCTTAACTAAAACAAATTACTATTTCGACAAAGATAAACAAATTGGGATAAATAAACTCTGTAAACAAATTCTATTCGCAAAAATCGAATGCAAGAAAATTAAAATTGACCATAGCACAATAACACGTAATATAGATGATTAACCACTTCCGTACCTAGAATCTACACTTCAAGACCATTATGTATTATTTGTAAAGTTGATACTGAATATTTATTAACAAGGTATTGGTATCTTCCGATAAACTTTTTCGAAAAAAGGTCGAAACGTTCTTTGATATTACCCTGGTTAATCAACATTCTGTTCAGACACTGGTGATATCTGAGTAGCAGCTGCAATCCCTTTTATATCAAATGAGTTGATAAATGTATATATTCCATATGCAGGTGAAGTTAGTTTATTGCTGCTTAGTTTGGGGATTTATGATTCAAAGTTAAAATCGTTTTATTTGTCCTAAATTCAAGTAATAAGATGACCACTAATATCATATCGGTATACTAAGTCAGAAAATGAGAAAGGGGAAACCGTTTGTTGTTCCATGATTTTTCAGTTCTAGGGGGTATATTAATTGAACCCAATCAGTAAAAGAGGGACGAAAGATACCAAAGGGACAGTCAAACTCATAAATCTAAAACAAACTGACAACGCCATGGCTAAAAATGAAAAAAACAAACAAACAACAGCACACACGACACAACATAAAAAACTAAAGAATAAACAACACGAACACAGTAAAGTTTGTATTGTTAATGGAAAGGACATCATCAATATATCTGAATGTGTTCTAGCTTCTTTGGTCTTCTTGTTTTTGTCCAGTGTTTTAAGGCACTCCGACATATATTAAATAATAAGAGGTCGACAAGGAGAGGCGCAATATGAATGCCGATAATTTAATTGTTAAAAAAGTCTACCTCCAAATATGTTGTCTATAAGAATATCCAGCATACTGATCACTTGTTCCTCTGTATAGCTTCGTCAAGGTTAAGTTCACTAATAACAAACTATGCCGTATGATATCTTTTCCCAAAGAAACAAACGTATAGTGTATGCTAATGTTTTTATATTGGAAAGCATTGTGAATTGTTTCGTTCAAACATTTTTTTCTATTTGAGTGGAAGGAATACCTTCAATAACTCAAAAAGGAAAGTCCATAATCAAATAATAAAATCAAAAGCTAAATCACATTAAACAAATGGAAAACAACTATCATATTTCTGACTTCGTACATGCCTTTTCTTATGTAAAAAATGGTGGATAAAAGCGATGCTTCGTGTGTTTTCTTTCTCTTGGATTAAATTCCAAACTTTGGTAGACTTTTTTTACTTGTGTACCATGCAGAGGTTATTTCAAACTTTGCATTGTGTGTACCTTTTGGGTGTTATTCTATTTTTTGGTCTGGTATGTATCCTATTAGTTTTTTTTTAAATTCTGTTCTTGTGTGTACCCTTTGGAAATTATTCAAAAACGTTCGTCTCGTGTGTACCCTTTGGAATTATTCAAAACTTTGGTCGTGTGTGTTCCCTTTGTAAATTATCCAAAACTTTGGTCTCGTGTGTTCCCTTTGTAAATTATTCAAAACTTTATTCCCGCGTGTTCCCTTTCGAAATTACACAAAACTTTGGTCTCGATATATACGTAATTTTTATCATCAATTGATATTATTGCCGCTGTATATTAAAGAGGCACTAGCTACGAGATATATAAAAAAAACTAAAGTAAGATTTTTTTTTGTTCAATCAATAATGAAAGTGAAATAGTGAAATAATAATTCGCTTTTAGCAGCCAAAATGGTTCAATTTTGTCAAATTAAGCGAAGAAACATTGATAATTACTTATTCACTTGCAAGTGAATTAGTCGACCTCATTAAATTCGTATTCATGTGAACTTCAATTTAACCCCTTGTCAGAGATTGACAACGCATGCATTGTACGTGTACTGGTTATTTAAAGAAAAAGAATGTCAACAATGAAAGTGAAACTACGGTAAGTCATTTGAGTACTGATTCGATCCATATAAAATCATTCTTATACGATTAAAAACACTGAGAAACATATATTTTTAATCTATAAAATAAACTCAAACAGACCTCAAAAAATCCAATTGCACGTGTTGGTTTAATCTATTCATATCTTCATTCATGTTTACATCGCTTATATGGTCATCTGAGGGCAAATCGATAGTTAATTAGATGGCGTCTGGACTAAAATACACACGAAACGAACCTACATATTATCTGCCCCATGCTCTGTAAACTGTTTATTTTAGACTTTTGGTAGTTTGGATAAATGTTTGACACTATTATAAATCAAATATAAGAATTTGAGTCAAATCGGTGACCACGAATTTGACAGCTAGTGTCCCTTTAAGATTATCATATATTATTAATAGGAGTCGTGTAGGGGAAATAAAATTAAAATGATCTAAATATAGATCTTTATTCGTATGTCTTGTACTTGTCTTGATATATTTATTAGTAACAATGGATAAAGTGTAAATTACATTTTCATTTCGCACATTTAGAACACATTAGTTTTTAAGGACAGGCTAAAGCCAGCCTCCGGCTGCTGTATTTTCTTGCTGCATGCGTTGAAATCATTGTTATTTTTGTGGTGTTTTCAGCTCTTTGGTCGGATTGTTGTCTCTTTGACACTTACCCCGTTTCCATTCTCAATTCTAATGAAGTCTTAAACAGTCAAGAGATAGCATGATCGTAAATGTACAAAGTAGTATAGCAAATACATTTAGTTATGTTTCAATATGATGACAAAATCAATGTTTGTACCGATAAATTCAACGTTTGAAGATCTTATTTCAGTGTTATATTGATAACCTTTTAGAATCATTTGATCCAATGGATCGTTATACGTGCTCTATAAACCAAATTTTCGTAAAATTCGAATGTGCTTTCTCATCTACAGGTTTTCTACAGGTACATGCAAACTTCGTATATAGATTTCGTTCCACTTAGTTGTGGTTTTGGTTCTCAATTGTTTATTTTCAATATATTTTAAAATTTGTCGATTAATGTTTGTGTTAGCATTCTTCTCTCTGGCAAGTATGTCTGTTTTCTACAACTTTCTATTTTTATTAATCTTTTTTCTTGCAAATTGATAACGCTAGATAATGGTGAGTTACAAAAAACAAAAGACCAAAGGATTATATATCGATGCATTTAAAACAGTCTACCATCCTGACCCGATTAGTCTTATATAACAGCTATCGCAGCAGTCCATTATTCTTTATCAATATATGAAATAAGCAAACATGTTTAACTAGTTATCAAAGGTACCAAAGATCGACATTACAGTTTTCATACACTTTGTTTTGCCTAAAAAATATTAATGAATGTACAACAAAAAAGAATATACACGAATTATCTTGAAAGAAACTGAATAACACAATTATCTTAAGAAAACAATTATGATGGATAGATCAAATTCCGTTAACTCAGAAATTGAATTCTTTGATTGTTTATCAATAAAGAGACAGTTAAATAATAGATGAATATGATACAATGTCAGTTCTGTATTGTTGTCTTAACTTAGCGACGCTTTATAGAAAGGGTGTACTTGATACAAGCCCAATATCCTTCACAGCATGGTCCTTTGTAGTCCATTCGAACTGCTGTTGATTCAACAATCTCAAACTCTTGATGTTCACGAAATTCATACATTGAAATCCCACCCGACATTAGATTAACGTCATCAGTGTCGTAACTCCATGGACCAAACTGGAAGGAGCATTCAGTAATACCTTTACCTACATCTTTACAATCGTCCGTCCAAATCCGAGACGATGGAACATACACCATTCGACCACTGCCATACAGTAACACATTTGGTTCATAGTCAAGTTGTGTCGTTGGTCTTCAAAAAAATATCATACAATATGTTTTTATTTTCATAAAACATGCATACTGTTTTTCTTGCAAACATTGTAAAATAAGTTTAAAGCACCCTTTTAAAGCAGAAAACGCACAATTTCGATAATATGAAAATAAATTTCCTTTTTGAATTTTGGACCCTCGATACTCTTCAACTTCGTACTTTAATATGCCTTTTAAACATTTTGATAATGTCGTCACTGATGAGTCCTATGTAGACGTAACGCGCATTTGGTATACTATATTTCCATTTTTAATTTTATTTATATTGTCGAAGAAAACTCATTTGTCACAATACGAAATAAAAATAGACTTTAAAGTTGTTGAATCCGAATATTTATCAGAGAAGTAAACTTCAATTGAACATCAAGTTTTCAATCAGGTAGAAATATGAAATTGTTTGCATGAAAATCAATCATAATTAAAATGGAATTATTAACACATTCCACAATATAATTAAAACTAAACAACATTATCAATATGACCTACCGTTGGTACAAAGTAATATCGGGTAGCCATACTACAGACTGCGGAATAGAAATATGACTGAAATCGTCCCGGAATCTATCTGCTGCTTCACTGAGTCGCGTATCTGTCCATGTTGTTGGCATCCATGCATCTAATTCTAGCTCATTCGAGTTCTTGCAAATCATACAAAGACAAAATAAGTATATCATGACTTGCATTGTATGTCAATTTCAGCATTACAAATCCTTAGTGCAAAATGAAACATGAATTGTTTATATAAATTCGGAGTATATACATATAGTGATAATATATAATAATGGCATCGTGTTATATCTTTAAAGTTTTTCTCTCAAGGGTTTGTCCTCTCTTTTTTTTATTATTATTTTCATAATTGTGAGATATTATTTCGAAAACTTGTCCTTTACATTGGAACTATATATTCTCCGAACACTTACAAACTTCACTATCCTT